>VDFB02281492.1:978151267-978332675 GCA_007258455.2 Sequoia sempervirens
CTTTGAAACAGGGTATGGATGTCCAGCAAAGCAAGGTCTATCACCATTATGTGGACGTTTTGACATAATGCCTTAATCAAATGTTATCTCATGGAATGTAGTAGTTGTAGGGTGTGCACAAAATAGGCTTTAGAAATTTTCAAGCAAATGACATTGATAGGTGTAAGGTCAAACTTTCCAATCAAGAAGCTTTCCAGCAAATGCATTTATATGCATAAAAATAGACGTCTAAGAGACCTTTAGGCTCATGCAATTGGCAAGGGTAAAGAAAAATTTAAATGCAATGCAATGATTGCAGGTCCTATGCAAAACATATTTCAAAAGGCATAAAGCTGATTGCTAAAACTAGAATGCAATGACTTTAAAACTTTTAAAACTAAATGCATTTAGCAAACTTAAAATTGAATTCCATTGCTAAAACCAGAATACGATGTTGTTTTCAAAAGACTTTAAAACTAAATGGATTTAGCAAACGTAAAACTGAATTCCATAGGTATAAAGTTGATTGCTAAAACCATAATGCATTTGCCCTCCTTCTAGTGCCATTATGTGGTTGCTAAATCTGCAAATATTTCAATCTTGGTGAACATTAGTAATAATACCAAATCAAATACATCAAATCAAGCATCCATATGAGATATTCAATCATGCTAAACAAACAAAGTGATAAAATACCAAAGACTAAGCATGCTCAAACCTATCCCATAGTGGATTGGTGCTTCTATGAAAAGAATCACTTTCCCAATCCTTTGCTAAGCTCCATGATGTTGATATGAAAATACTATGAAGATGGGAAAAATTAGCTCTCAAATTGAAGAGAGTAACCTTGCATGAGAGCTGTAGATCAAGTTGTGGAGGATTTGATGATGAATGAAGCCCTCCATTTATAGAATATTTTGATGAGAGAAATAGATAAATGGATGAATGTGGGACAAAGATTGGACCAATGAGAAGAGGCCACTTGTCAACTTGTTATAGGTTGGAGGATGAGCACATTTTGGTCAATGTGACAAAGAGGGGGAGATTCAAATTTGAATTTGAGAGATAAATGTTGAGTTTGACCTTTGCAAGGGACATGTAAGACCTATTAAATTCCTTGTTGGATGTACATTTCAACTTGCTTTTGAATTCAAATTTGAGGGAATATTCCTCAAAGATGCCATGTTGATGGAAAATGCTGATTTTATAAATGAATTAAAATGATTTATTGGTACAAGTGGGAAAAGCTAGAGGATGTGATGGGTGGTGTGGATGTGAAAATCTGCATATGGTTAGCATTTTAAAACCAAACTAATCATTAACATCCCTATGAAATTACTCCACATGCTAATAATGCAATCAAAGCAAAAAAGATCTAAGTAGATAAATTGAAAGCATATGATGAAACATGGAGCAAATTATATCTCATAGTGGATTGGTGCTATTGTTGAAAATAGCCCTTTCCCAACCCTTGATAGATAAGCTAGTGATGAAATTGCTATGAAGATGGTGGAGTGATGATGAGAAAAATCAATTCTCCTTAAGAGAGTGACTTTACATGAGTAATTGTGGAGATGATTTGTGGAGTTGTGGACAAAATCAGTTCTCAAATGAAGAGAGTGACTTTGCATTAGCTTTGTGGATGATTTTTTGAAGAATGATGCCTCTATTTAAATATTTTCAAATGCTAAGAGTGCAAAACATGGAGGATGTGGGACTAAATGTAGACCAATGAAAGAAGGCCACTTGTCAAGTTGTGATAGGCTGAGGGTTGTGCAAGATTTGGGAAATGTTCCCAAGAGAGGGAGTTTCAAATTCAAATTTGTGCAATGAATGTTGAGTTTGACCTTTGCAAGGGACATGTAAGAGACATGTAAGACCTATTAAATGCCCTATTAGATGTACATTTCAACTTGCTTTTGAATTCAAAATTTGATGGAATATTCCTCATGGATGCCATGTTGAGTGAAAATGTTGATTTTAATAAATCAATAAATGGATTTATTGGTGCAAGTGTTAAAATCTAGAGAATGCAAGTGGTTAGGATTAGCATTTAATCAGGATTAATTAGCTAGGATGATGATTAGGATGAGTTTGACCTTTTTGACTTAGATATTTGATTTAATTAAATCATAAAAGGAGAAATATGAATTTTGATTTAATTAAATAAAAGGCCTGACTTATTTAATTAAAAGGATGGTGATGTTAGGATCAAGTTGATTTATTTAATTTAAATTGATAACTTTAGGAGTTTGAACAAATAAACTTGATTTATTTATTTGATGAGCGAATGCGATTCATAATGTCAATTTGACATGTCTACATTTTGCCCCTCTTTGAAGCGATGTACTTGTTGCATTGGTTCAAAGAATAAACTTTCCGCGATCAAAATTCAAAAAAAATCTTATTTTTTTGGATGCCCTAGTGGAAAGAAGTACATTGGTACAGGTGGTTAGATTAGGTTAATCAGGATTAGATTAGCTTAGGTGATGATTAGTTGATTTTGACCCATTTGACTTGAATATTTGATTTATTTAAATCAAAAGGGATGGAAAATGCATTTGGGATTTAATTAAATGAATGTTTGATTTATTTAATTAAAGGGATGATGCAAGATAAAGGTGGATTAATTTGCATGAGATGAAATTAGAAGATGGTTTATGAAAGATGAAATGTTATGGTTTGAATAAAATTGATTTATTTAATCAAATGAGGTAATGGTAGGCTTAAATCAAATAAAGTTAATTTATTTAATTTAAATGGATGATGAACTTGATTTACCTGATGAGTGGATGGATGTGAATTTGGTTTACTTGATGAATGGCCCTAATTGAATGCATAATGTTATTTTTGCATGTCTTCATATAGAATAAGGATTGTATTGCTACATTATAACTTATTGTGTATAATCAATATAACATATAATATTAGTGTCAAATCTTAAGCATGCAAAAATAGTATAATTTTCAATCACTAATTAAACCTTAATATGAGTTGATCTAAAGTTCCATCATGAGCTCGTAAAGTATTTTACTAACTTAACTTAAGAGTTTCTTGCACATAATATGATTGATTTGTATATGATTATGTCCTATTTTATTTTCATGTTACTAACTAAATATTCATTAGTCATACTGTTTAACAATTATTAAAAATTTAACCAAATCCACTACTCATAACTACTATACCACCAATTGTAATTTGTAATCCAATAAAAATTACATATACCTATAATATTTAATATAGCATGTGTAAACATACACAAATAAATAACACAGTGCTCAAGATTCAATTATAAGACTCATACTAGAAAATCCCTACAAGCATATATGGGGAGCTGACCAAGTGGCCTTTCAATTTTCTTCAATTTCTTTCACTGTATGACAAATTGAAAAAATATTGTGAAATATTCTGCAACTAATTGTTTTGGAAATGTCTTCAATTACGATTTTTTTTTAGCTAGAATCAATTTCGTAAAAAAAAATTGGCCATGAAGTTTCTTAAACTGATATTTTTTTGAATGACAAATAAAGCATAACTTGTCTCTCAGCATTTGAAGCAAACAAAATAAAATTTATATAAAATTTGTTTTGGAAAATGAGGCGAACTTTATTTTGATATCAATCATAAATTACGAATGTGAATAATGTGACAAGAAGAAAGTATTTGCAGATTGAACGATTAAAATTTAGGCTATCAGAAGTGAAAGGGAATTCCACATCAAGAATGACAATTTTTGAAACGGTGGAAGGCTATGTCTTCTTATCTTCGACATCGGCAGTGGTGGGTGAAAAGTTGATGTTCCACATGGTTCTACAGAGGTTAACCATGGATGACTTATGGAGGCTTCTGCCCAAACAACCATGCAATTCCAGGCCTTTGGTCAGCAATGAAATTATCGTGGTATGGCTAGATGCATTTGAGACCAATGATTTTATTTTGCATGGCATTTTCCAAGCCTTTGATTTGCTCAAGGTAACAACCACCTAATCTTTTTTTCCCGCTTGTGTGTCCACTCAAACAAGTTAAAATATAGAAATTATGGACGTGGGTTCCTCTAGGATGATGGAACTTAATGGATTTCTTACAAATTTCTATTTCTTGAGACAAATTTTTAGTTTAATTCATTTGTATTGCAAGCTTACATATAAAGACGTAAAAGACAAAAGTTCTATGTTGGTATAGTGTTGTATATTATTTATGATTCTAGTGCTAATAATATGAGACATAGAAGTAGAACTCAGAATTCAAGCTAAAAAATTGCACTATACCAACACAGAACTTTTGTCTTTGACTTCTTTATATGTAAGCTTGCGATACTAATGAATTGAACTAAAAAAATCATCACATAGAAAAAAAAAGAAAGCCATTAAGTTACTTCGTTCTCGGAGGAACCCACGTCAGTAGCTTTTGTATTCTGACTTACATTGAAACATTTTGAGCAGGTGGAAGAGTGGGAATATAAGATTAGGTGGTTGTTGTTACCTTGATAGATCAAGGGATTGAAAAATGTCATGCAAAATGAAGTCATTGGTCACAAACACATCTGGTCGTACCACTATAACACCATTAATGAATAGAGATCTGGAATTGCCTATGAATGTGATTTCAAGATTGTGGCCATGGAAAAGACTTAGGGTCTTGCATTTTGAAGGCCAGAGGTAGAGGAATTCAAATAGTAAAAATTAAAACTTAAAAAATATTTTTCATCAACACAGAGTTGCTCCTCGTAATTTTTTGTTTCTTCACATTCACATTCTTCTGTCAAAAATAATTACATATAAAAAATATATATAGGTAAAAATCACGTGAATATAATTTTCCACGGATGAGGAGGCCCGAAAAAAATTTAATACAAAAATACCTAACTAACTTTTCCCGTCAACACGCATTTAATAAAGCGTCCTTTACAACAATATAAAACTTAAATATTAAATTTTTTGTACTCCAAAATTTTCTGGCAGTGGCGGCTTGGAGAATGTTCCCCGTGGTATCGCAATGGGTAAAACCCATATTGCGATATCGTGGGCAGCGGTTAGTTGACGGCGCGGTAAATGGCGGTAAACAACAGCGGTTAGGATAAAACAAAATACTACAGAAGTCTCCCGCGGTATCGCAATGGTTATTTTATTAATTGCGATATTGCAGGCAACGGCTTGATGACGGCGGTGATTAGGTTTATATTCCAACACTCCCCCTTAAACATAACTGCTCTGTCCACCATGCCCAATCTGTTTCTTTGAAAAATAAAATTATCTCTTCCCAGTGCCTTTGTGAAAATATCTGCACTTTGCTCTTCTGATCTGCAAAATTCTAAAAATATATCACCATTGTTAGTTAATTCTCTGATGAAATGATACTTGGTATCAATATGCCTGCTTCTCTTATGAAAGACTGGATTTTTCGAAAGAGCTATGGCTGAATTGTTATCACAGTAAATTTTTGTTGCCTCCATTTGTTCATTTTGCAATTCTTTCAAAATTCTTCTCATCTAGATTGCCTGGCATGTTGCACTTGTCGCTGCCACATATTCTACTTCAGCTGATGAAAGATAGACTATTGGCTGCTTCTTTGAAGACCATGAGACAACTCCAGTCCCAAAAATAAATACATAACCAGACTTGCTTTTTCTGTCATCAATGCTGCCAGCACAGTCAATGTCTGTGTATCCTATGAGCTTGAACTCATATGAACTTGAATACTTAATGCCAAAATTTCTTGTTCCACTTACATACCTTAAAATTCTCTTCCCAGCTTTCCAATGGGTGTCTTTTGGTGTTTCCATATACCTAGAAATCAAACTTACTCCATACATAATGTCTAGCCTTGTGGTAGTGAAATACATGAGACTTCCAACAAGCCTCTTAAACAAAGTTGGATCAACATTAGACCCTCTACCGTCCTTGCTTAGTTTCAGACCTGTCACTGTAGGTGTTGGTGCTGGTTTGCACTTCATCATATTAAACCTTTTCAAAATGTCATTTGCATATTTTGACTATGAAATAAAAATACCATTTTCATTTTGATTCACTTCAATGCCCAGAAAATACTTCATCAGACCTAAGTCTATCATTTCAAATTCTTTCTTCATGTCTGCCTTGAACAAATCAATTAACAAATTGCCAGTGAAAATTAAATCATCAACATATAAGCATACTATCAGTATTTCACCTTCTTCATTCATTTTTGTATACAGTGTGGGCTCACTGCTACATCTATTAAATCCATTCAGCAAAAGATAACTGTCTATTCTTCTGTACCAAGCCCTTGGGGCTTTCTTCAATCCATACAATTCCTTTTTCAATTTGTAAACTTTGTCTTCTTGACCCAGAATTTCATACCTAGGTGGCTGATCCACATAAACTTCTTCTTCTAAATAACCATTTAAAAAGGCTGACTTTACATCCATTTGAGATACAGACCACTTATTTTGAGCTGCTAATGCTAAAATCATCCTTATAGTATCCAATCATGCTACAGGTGCAAATGTCTCATTGTAATCAATTCCAGGCTATTATGAATAGCCCTTTACAACCAATCTTGCTTTAAGCTTCTGAACTTCATCTTTTTCATTCAATTTGGTTATATAAACCCATTTCACTCCAATGACATCTTTGTCTTTTGGAAGACTGACAAGATCCCATGTCTGATTCTTTTCAATTGCTTCAATCTCTTCATCCATAGCACTTACCCATTTATCATGTTTGACTGCATCTTCAAAATGAACTGGATCTTCTATTTGAGAATAAAATGCAGAAAGAGAAATTTGATCTGAATTATTCTCACCTTCATTTTGCTCATATATATCTCTTATGCTTCTGATTTTCTGTCTTCTCAGACTTGCCAATGTAGGATTTGACATATCACTTGAACTTGTGGAATATGGACCTGATGGTCCTACTGTAGATGGTGTTTGTTGTCCTCTTGTTGGACTACTTCCTTGAATGGTTGAGGTTGTTCTTACAGTCGATGCTGGTGTCACTTGTGGACTACTTTGCTGAGCTTGAATGGGAGTGGTAGGAGTCACAATAGTTGGAATATTTGTTGATGCTGAAACTTCATTCTCCTCTTGAGGTATACTGGCTGAAATATTGACTGTCTTCTCTATGCTTCCATCCCATGCTTCATCTTCTACAAATTGTACATCTCTGCTGATTATAACTTTCTTTGTTGTTGGATTATAGAGCTTATAAGCTTTGGATTCTTCACTGTATCCAACAAATATACATTTTTCTCCTTTGTTATCTAGCTTCCTTCTCAATTCATCAGGCACATGTGCATATGCTACACATCCATATACTCTCATGTGAGTAACACTATGTTTTCTTCTGTCCATGCTTCTTCAGGTACCATATTCATGACACTTTTTGTTGGACACCTATTCATTATATAGGCTGCACAAGATATTGCTTCTGCCCAATATTCATTTGACAAATGTTTGGCTTTCAACATGCTTCTAGCCATTTCCATGATTGTTTTGTTTTTCCTTTCAGCTACTCCATTTTGCTGAGGTGTGTATCTAGTTGTGAACTGCTTGTGAATTCCATGATCTTTGCAAAAATTAAAAAATTCTCTTGAAATATATTCACCACCTCTATCTGTTCTCAACACTTTGATATAATAACCACTTTATTTTTCAACCAAATTCTTGAACTGATGAAACAGATCAAACACTTCATTTTTCTGCTTTAGAAAATAAACCCATGTTTTTCTTGAATAATCATCAATGAATGTCAGAAAATAAAAACTACCACCTATTGAAGGTGTTTGCATTGGTCCACACAAATCTGAATGTATAATTTCCAAAGGGGCTTTTGCTCTAGTTGACTTTCCTGCTGGAAATGATTCTCTATGTTGTTTTCCTAAAATGCACCCTTCACATACCCTTTCTGGTTTTTCTATTAAAGGTAGTCCCTTGACCATGCCTTTCCTATGAAGTAAATTTAAACCTCCAAAGTTAAGATGCCCAAATCTCAGGTGCCATAACCAGTTTTCATCTTTTATCTCAGCTTGAAAGATTGTCTACACTACTATAGTTTCTTCTCTACCCACTTGTGAATTCATTAAGTGTTGTGCTTGAGCATAATTTATATTCAAATCTGGCCTTATCTTTAAGGGAAACATTCTGTTGTTTGTCATTCTGACTTTTGCAATAAGCTGGTTGCTTGGGTATTTGTCTAAAATTGTGCACAAACCATTCTTGAAGGTTACTCTATACCCTTTTTGAACCAGTTGCCCTACACTCATTAAGTTATGTTTCAGACCAGGCACAAAATACACATCTGAAATATACTTTTTCTCCCCCTGTTTAGTTAGAATATTGACATCTCCTTTTCCCTTGACTGACACTTTGTTGTCATTACCCAATGTAACATCAGACTTTACATTCTCATCTAAACTTGAAAACATTTCTAGATTCCCTGTCATATGATTGCTACAGCCTGAATCTAAAAACCATACATCTTTTTCATTTGCTTGAGCAACATTACAAGCTAAAAATATTGTGCTCTTATCTGAATTCTGATTTTGACCTTCTCTTGAAAAATTTGCATTTTGTCTATTATTATCATACTGCTTCTTTCTACACTCATTCATATAATGCCCATATTTTTTACAGTAGTGACATTGGACTTGAGATTTATCATACCTTTGATTTTGTGACTGATTCTGTGTTGGGTTTTGGCTTGAGCCTTGATTGCTACCTCTTCCACTTGAGCTTGATAGACTGTATCTTTCACCTCTGTAAGAGTTTCTTCCTCTTCCTCTTGATCTACCTCTGCCTCTTCCTTGACTGACTGAAGCCTGAGTTTTGAAAGCATGCTCCAGTGATGTATCTGCTGACCTTTTCCCTATGTTCATGAGAAATTAGAGATGCATACAACTCATCAACTGAGAACTGTGAGAGATTCTTTGTCTCCTCTATAGCAACTACAACCGGTAGAAATTTTGTGGGCAAACTCCTTAAAATCTTTTCAACAACTCTGGTATCTTCCAGATTCTCTCCATGAGACCTAATTTGATTAACCACCCCAATGACTTGGGTGTAGAATGAATCTACAGATTCATTGTCCTTCATACATATTGTTTCAAAATCTCTTCTCAGCATTTGTAGCTTTGCTGTTTTAACTTTTGCCATGCCTTGATAGGCTGTTTGAAGTATGTCCCATGCTTGTTTTGACTTTGTTGCTATTGAAATCCTTGGAAAAATGCTCTCATGTACAGCTTGAAACAGATAAAATAAAGCCTTTGAGTCTTTCTTCCTTGTGTCTTTTAATAAGTCTTTCTCTGCTTGTATTAAAGCATTGTATGCTACTGCATCTGTGGCTCTGGAAATCCATTCTCTACTAAATCCCATATATCTTGTGAGCTAAATAGTGCTTTCATGGTAATTGACCAGTACTCATAATTCTTCCCATTAAACTGTGGAATTTGTGGGTTTGTCAAGCTTGTGCTTGCTGCCATTTTTGAAATTTACCCAGATAATCTACTTTGATAAAATTGGCTCTGATAATCAAACTAAGCTCTGATACCACGTGAAGGCCAGAGGCAGAGAAATTCAAACAATAAAAATTAAAACTTAAAAAATATTTTTCATCAACACAGAGTTGCTGCTCGTAATTTTCTGTTTCTTCACATTCACATTCTTCTGTCAAAAATAATTACATATAAAAAATACATATAGGTAAAAATCACGTGAATATAATTTTCCACGGATGAGGAGGCCCGACAAAAATTTAATACAAAAATACCTAACTAACTTTTCCCGTCAACACGCATTTAATAAAGCGTCCTTTACAACAATATAAAACTTAAATATTAAATTTTTCGTACTCCAAAATTTTATGGCGGTGGCGGCTTGGAGAATGTTCCCCGCGGTATCGCAATGGGTAAAACCCATATTGCGATATCGCGGGTAGCGGTTAGTTGACGACGCGGTAAACGGCGGTAAACAGCAGCGGTTAGGATAAAACAAAATACTACGGAAGTCTCCCGCAGTATCGCAATGGTTATTTTATTGATTGCGATATTGCGGGCAACGGCTTGATGACGGCGGCGGTTAGGTTTATATTCCAACACGTTTGGGTGGAAGGCTATGTAAGTCAACCATGGTTAACCTCTGTGACACCACATGGAATGCTAGCTTCTCACCCATCAATGTCGATGCCGAAGATAAGTTAGCATGGCAATCTATCTACGCAAAAACCATCACTCTACCTACAGAATTCTGTGTCGCTTCTATCCAGCCTGACTTCTAACCATTCCATCTGCAAATATGATAATTTAACAATAATTTTTTGTGTGTTATATTTAATGAGCTCTTTCTATTTGTCACAAACTTCACAATTGTAACTTACGATTGATATCAAAACTACATTCAACTCATTTTTCAAAAAGAATAAAAAAATTCTTTATTAAAATCAAATCGTCGATATTTTTTTCTTTTCAAAATTTTTTCACAAATTTTTGGGATCATTTTATTGAAAGTAAAATTTTCAACAATTTTGTTCAAATTCAATGGAAAGATGTCAAATGAACTAGCAAAGATAGTTTTCAAACCCTAGGCTTAGTTTCTGAGAAACAATGTTTTCTTTGATTAAAGTTCATAAAATTTGTTTGGATATAATGCAAAATCTCTTAAATTAGCCCCAGATAATTTTCAAGGTTTAATTGAAGGATCAGAGGGAGATGACAGAAACAAAACAAAACAAAATTTATCTAATCAGATCGCTCTTCAATAGCTACGGATCTAGCTCTTCTCCAAAATGCTCAACGATCCTTTGACTAGCGTCTCTTCAAACAAACTGCAATCTCTTATTTTTTTTATACAAATAATCCTTACCAACTACACCTTGCAATCAGTGGCGTAAAATCTCTAACATTCTTTATGATTTGAAATATGATAATAGAAATGATCTCCACTCATCTTTGGATCTACTGATCTTTAGACTTTCTTAGCAGTTTCCTCTTTGAAAAGGACTATGATGGCTTTCTCTTAGACTTTGGCATCTGAAACAGAAAGGAACGATTCCTTTACTAGCTGCAGCTTTATCCTTTTATGAAGACTGCGATAAGCTTTGGCTCACTACTCCTTTTGAAATTGGTTGCGATCTGTTTGAGTGACCTCCTTAATGGTCATCTTTGCTTCTACGAACAACTACTGGTAACCACAATAGGTTTATAACCCTTAGTAGAATAAACCCTTACCTTCTGCAAAAAAACTGCGAACCCTTTTGAACAATGACTTGACTTGGGCAATATTTTCCTTTCTTACATAGTCATTAGCAACCTCTTTTGGATTTGTCTAGTGATAGATCTCTTTTTAACGGCTTCCTTCTAACCTTCTTTCTGCTTTGACAGCAGCTTCGAGCGATATGTCTTGGACGACACTCCTGTAGGAATGCAATGGTAGGAGAAAACATAAAAACTTACCCAGAAATGAATACCTTGATATTTTAAATTAATTTAATCAAAATAGTTTTACATAACAATTATCATTGCATTCTCCAAACATAGTGAGCTTGAGCTCTCATATAGACATACACCATTACAACCTCTTGACATTGACTCTCATATAGATAGACACCATTACAACCTCTTGACATTGACAATTAAAGGACTTACTGAGCTTCTGCTCGTACAAACATACTGCATTACATTCACAAAGTGCTATTGCTAGAACTTCTCATAACTTTTGTCAACCATAACACCATTGCTAATTTACAGCTCTTAAGAGCTAGACTCTTGAGAGTGGAAGCCAAAATGTGAGTAGACAATTTATAGAGAGTTGAGTATCAATGCAGGACAAAAAAATGAACCTAAAATAATATTTTACTTATCACCCACAAAGCGTGTGAGGCCTGCAGAGGAGTTAATGAGATGTCCTTTCAAATCTTCTCAAATCTTTTCAAGATCTAACTCCTTAATTTACCTTCAATATTGTTTCAATGTTGATATAGTGAGGACAGCTGGAGTAGTTGGGATTATATCTCCAACAACTCCTTGCCAAACTTTCATATACGTGCTTCATGCATCTGTTCTCTACATAGCAATTTTGGCGACTCCTCTTCAATCGGCTTGTTCTCCTGCAGACATTTCTTGCAAACTTTGCTCCAATCGGTGGGGACAATCTTCCTTGGTGGCTTGCAACAGCTATCTTCTACAACAATTTTAGGGGATTCTCTAAACAAAAAACGACGATCCTGATCCACATTTGTGCATACAACAAAAAACAGTGACCTCTCCTATTAGCAGCAAAGTAAATGACAACAACTTTGCTTTATATTTTATGCGACTTCTTCAAGCTTTTTTTCGGCTCCTCTAAAATGAACAGCTTCCCACGAATTTTCTTTTCTTTGACTGGCATCACACTTTTGACTCTCTTTCAAGCAGCAACTAACAAAGCAGCGATCTCTTCTTTCACTGCCATCTGCAAACAACCAAACCTCATCTCCCATGGTGTTATCCTAGATCTGATACCAAATGAAGGATCAGAGGGAGATGACAGTAACTAAACAAAATAAAATTTATCTAATCATACTGCTGCTAACATAAACTTTATTGATCTCAAAACAAATACAAATACATATTCAGAACTCTGCTGAGTTCTTTTGTGATAAGAGATCACCATCTGATGATTCTTCAGAACTCTGCTGACTTCTTTTGTGATCAGAGATCACCATCTGATGATTCTCATAGCTCTAGGAAACTTCATTTATAGCAGAAGGATAGCGCTGAAGATAACATAAGATAAGCTATCCATAAATGAAACACTGCCATATTAATTGTTGCAGCTGCGCTAGGTTTAATTTCTGAAGAGAGGCATGTGAGAGCATTTATCTGGAAGTTGGGATTACAGTTTCCAACATTAATATTGTTTAAAGTTTATAAAATTTGTTTGGATATAATGAAAAATCTCTTAAATTCACCTAAGACAATTTTCAAGATTTTTTTATCTGAAACACAAATGGAAATTAGAGAAATAATTTTTAAATCCTGAAGTTAATTTCTGTAAAACAATATTTTCTTTCACGAAACAGTTTTGTGTACACAAACAGAATGATCGGCGAAAGAAATTGATGAAAAGTAAAACTTCTTTGCTTCAAATCATGACTAGAAAGATTAAGGAAATTGATTCCTTACTCGCTAGCTAAAAGTTTTTGCAACTGAAGAACTTGATAGGTAGAAAAAAATGAATTTGCATAATAATTTACTTGGCTTTTTCAAATTTTCATGAAGTGAAATTGAAGAAAATTTTCTCAACTTGGTAGTTAGAAGAAGAAAAACTTGAATAATATATTAATGTGTTGCAATATTGCAAAGAAGCTAAAGAAGTTTTCTTAAATGCGACAGTCCCGAAAAAGATTGCAAAGATCTTCCTAACTTTTAGAAAATATTACTTACCTGTAAATTCATGGGGACTGAGAAGGACAAGCATCCATTGCCACGCAAGACGAGCTGGAACCTGTGCCACAGCGGCGAGGAGATTGCGTTGTTGGCGTGTTGCATCGATGTCGCCTTGGCGTTCGGAAGAGGGGGGAAATCTGACTCATCACAACAGGGGAAAGGAAGGTAGTGGAACTGCATCTGAATGATGGATCTGTCGAAGTAGTAAAAGGCGCGATGCACGTCGTGGATTTTCAGGCCGCCTGCCGCAAAGATGTCCGGGTGGGAGACCACCACGCCGTTTAACACCACGGTGCTGTTATTGGTGTGCACAGTGGTGACGACCAAACCCTTGCCGTCAAGACGAGTGGGTAAGCAATCGTCAGCGGTGAGAAGCTGAAGGTCTTTCCAGAGGAGCATTTCGGTGGGCGTGCGGTAACGGAGGAGGTTATGCCACCGCTGGTCGTTGCAGGGCCGGACAGGAGGACCTCGACATTTCGAAAGCCGCGCCCATGATGTGGTAGCTTGAGTTTCTCAGGGCTGCACTAGCATTCGTCACCAGCGGGTCAGCGGACGGCGAGTCCCACATTCTTGGTGGTTTCAAGGAGATCTGTGGGGGATTCGATTACGGGACCCGCTCCATCCTGCCTTTTCCTGAGACCGCGACTACTATCGCCAACGCCATTGACACGAATATAGAAAGCAGGCTGCGTCCACACGGCATTCTGATCCGAACAAGTTAATATCTGCTTCTGCAAAAAGAAAGAAATTAGCACTCTCTGGAACAAATGCAAGAGAACAAGACTACGTAATAAAAAATTGATTGATTCTTGAATCTTGAATCTGATTCTTGATTTTTGAATTGAGGTTAAAGTTCCCGCAGATCACCTTCTCCGGATAGATCTGGACGATCGCCTTCTTCGGATAGATCTGGACGAGTTTGAAGACCCCAACGACAGCGAAGTGCAGTTGTGAGATAGAAAAGAGAGATTCCTGCAGGTTATCGTAATTTGAGCAGGGAGAGCTTCTAATCCAGCTGTGGCTATACAGCCCCAAGAATGCACCCTCCCATCCATGCCGTTGCCCCCATCCACCATGCATCATACGACGACCTACAAGACAGCAGTGTCCGAAGGCTTGCTGTCCAATATCCACGCCATTTAATTTGGCATATCGACGTTAGTTAATTATTGGCTACACTCAGTTAGCTATTCACTACACCAAGTTAATTATTGAGGACGCCAGTTAAACACTAGATAACTTTTGCCAAAACTGTGCATGCATTTTTTAATAACCGCCTTTAGAAACTAAAAATATCTATGCACCTATTCATAGAAAATGTCTCTTTCTATCTTCGCTTTCAGTATCTGGAAGCTTTTGTGACCCGAATATCAAATTATTGTGCTGGAGGGAAGTGAAAACGGTCGACATGTAAGATATTTGTCTTTCCTTGTGATGTTCTTCTGTATTTATCATTTAATTTATATCTCGTTCTTTTTTCAGCACTGTAAGTAATATTTTTGTCGGGGGTTGTCCACCAAAATTTTCTCCATTTTTAGCACTGTAAGGAATTGGGCCAACTCAACCCGCCAAGTTTGAATTGCATATAATATTGAGAGAAGGATCTCTGGCCGTTTTGAACAGAGGAGAACTTAAATGGGAATTTTGGGGTTTTATGTTGTAGTTGAATTATTTGTATGCAGTGGGGACATCAGCGCAAATAAATTCCAGTCAAAATAATTCATCGGGACAGTCTCAATCTGGTAAATGTTTGATAAGGCTTCTCTCTTCTTTTCTAATGAAAACTCTCTATACTTCTTCACAGAACCAAATGCATTGTTTGAGGAAAGCGAATTTGGTATCATTGGATAACGTTGCGATGTTTTGAGGGCTGAGATCTAGAACTAAATTCAAGAAAAAATTTCTTGGAGGATTGATATAAGTTGGTTTTGCTGAGGATGGGGGTGGAAGGAGGGAAGAGGGCGAGGAAGAAGGCTGGAATGGTGTGAGCGTTGGTAATCTAGTAGGGAGTTGTCAACATTGGTGTTGATAAAGGTGGCTCAAACAGGGGATCATGTGATTATTGTTCGAGTGCTTCCATCTCCCGCTCGTATGATATGCCTTGTCAGCAATCTATGAATTGTAGATGCGATATATTGTCAGTCTGTCTACTCGTGATCAGATTGACTGTTCTTTGATGTTCTAATGTTGTAGTTTGATTTATAAAATGCTTGTGAACTCTTGTTATTGTTCAAGAATTAATGAGGTATATATGATATAGAACAACAATTGGTTAGACAGTGCTTATTACATCTCTTTGAAATTTAGGTCACGCGCTATAAAAATTGGATTTACTTCATATCACACTGATCAGTGGTTAGACATTGCTCACAATTGTTAGCAAATTTACAATTGGATTTACTTTACATTATGTTTTTCTTTCTTTGATTAAAAGATTTTATCTCAGTCACAATTTTAGATCTATATATGAAGTCATGAAAATCTCCTTAATATTTATAAAACTAAATTAAAGGATTATATATTTCAGTTTTCTTAAGAATTTTTATATCAATGATAGTTGTTTGATAATGGATTTAATCTAAATATTTGTAATAAGGATTTACGGCATATAGTTGAGGTTGATTCTATATAACTATTGATATTTATGGTAATCATTAGATATTTTGATTATGTTCTCCACAAATCCTTTTGTGTGGTTACTTTGGTTGTTTCTTGTAGAATTATTAAGCATGGCATTGTATTTCATCTAATGCTTGAATTTTTAGTGTAAATATTTTTTATTCTCTTCCATTAATGTCATAGAATGGTTGGGGTTCCCCTAATTTTACATCCTTGTGCAATAAGATATATATATTCAATGATAAGGATTATACCATTTCTTTTTCATATATGCTCTCTATTATATCTTGTAAACTATCTTAATCTTTTCATGATGTAATGTTCCAAAAGTGGGCAATCTTAGTCATGAATTTAATGTAGTTAGATATTTAAAGATATAATATAATTATATATCTACAAGGATGGAGATGGAAAAATGAGATATACATCCCTTAAGTTATATTAGGTCATGTGAACAACTTTTGTATTTTATTATATCTGGTGATGAGTGGATCTTCATTGGAATTATGCTTATGATAAGGTGATGCAGATGACAAAAATCCAAATAACACAAATTCAAAATTCGTAGTTAAATGAACTTCATTTTCTCATCCTCTCCCTGGCACAACTTCTCAACTTCCCTATACAACTACCTATGTTTCTTTTCTTCCATTCACAAATCTATTTCTTATAGACAGAAGCTCCCAAGCTATCTATTCAACATAGCCCCATCTATCTCACATATGGCATCTCATCTTCCACTCATACTACATATACACATTCCTATGGTTTATTGTTTATTTCAAATACCTTTTGACTCCTCTTAATATGCCAACATAAATTTAGTTGTGGCACCCCTCTAATTTTTTCACGCAGTCTCTTCTTGTCTTCCTTATGTCTCTTGTATCTGCAATTTAAGTTTAGATGACATAATAACTTGTGTGAAATCCATGGTGGTTCAACTCTACAAGTTTGCAGCCTCCTTCCAAACTACTTGCCCCCCTTGCTCGACACTACTAGCACATCCTACTCACACAACCCCTCTTCATACATGGCGCTCTCCTCCTCTTGTTGGTCATACGTCCTTTAGTGGTCCATTAGTTTTTAGACTAAATTTTTTATCTTTTTCATCCCAAACATGGAATGACTCCCTCACATCTCATTTCTTGATTTGTATTTTAATTAATTACTCTTTCTATAGATTAGCATGCCTCTTTCCATAACAATATTAAACCATATTAGATTTAATTCTATTAAATTTATAAATATATAGTTTTGCCAATAATTTATTTTATAATTTTTTCTTATATTAATTATAGGTATCACAATTAACTATATTTTAAATTATATTTTGCTTGTTAAATTTTATATTTATTGTATTCTATATTTTTTTATTAAGGTATATATTTTATATTTTATTGAGGGAAAAAATTTAAATGTACAATTAAACATTTAACTTTATATTTTATAGTTTATAATGTATTTTGCAATTAATATTTTAAAAAAAATTGTTTCCATTTTCTTTTTAAAAAATCATTTTAAAAATATATATATATATATATATTTTACATTAAATCTTAAATTTTAAATGTTACATTTTACATTTATCTTACCGTTTTAAATTAAATTTATATTTTATATTTTATCTTTCATATTTTAAATGAAAAAAAATATAAAATACATAATATAAAATAAATTAAAATTAAAATTTTATATTATAAAATTGTATATGAATTAAAAAATTTAAACCAAAACATAATAATTTAAAAAAAAAAAACTTTGTAATCGCATGCTTTATAAATCTCTCACTTACCACAACCTCCTTTTTTTAAAACAATTCACCCAGATAATATGCGGCCCCATTTCTTCTATCCCTTTAGCATGGTTCAATGAATTATATTCATATCTTGCCATGTAAATGGGGATCTTTATTTTTCATTTCTTATGAGCTTGAAAGAAAGCTTCATGAAACTTAATTACTTGTCTTGAGAACTACAATAGCACTATTTTATTTGTTGGGTACCTAGGCATCGTCTAGGGTTTACGTATGAATCCTTGAATCCTAATATAAGTAAAATTTTGAAATTAGATGTACCAGTGTCCATTTTACCTCATTACACTTTGTGTGTCAAAGTAGATTGTTTTGGATTTTATATCCTTCTATGGTTCTTACTAACTTCATGGAAAATGCAACATTAACCCTTATATAGATATAGTGTTTCAAATATTCTTTGGCTATTATCTAAGGGTAGTGTCGGTATACCAAATTTTATCTTCGAGCATTTCCCAATGCAAAAAAAAATTCTTAGCCTTGAGAATCTACTTTAACGCATAGGAATAGAGCATATACGAGGACATGAAGAAAATCCCTGAGTATCTAAATGCCACCATCTAGTCATGCAAAAGTTCACTAATGACTTTTGAATAGTGAATTTTAGTTGTTTCATTCTTCACGTGCTTAATTATCTTGTACCTCCATACCTGAAACTTTTTTCCATCTCGTGAACAAGCTATTTTAGTCAATCATGTCACTATATCATAGATATCTTGTTGGAAATCATGCATGTAGAGGCTTTTAAGTAATTTGGATATTGATTCTAGCTTTTGGCCTTCTTTCTACGAAGCCACCAAGATCATTCTTTTATTTTGCTCTTCAAGGGTTGTGTATGCTTTTGCAGCCACATCAATGTCTATCTTGAAAATTTTGGAAAAGTAGGAATCCCAAATATCCAAGCAATTCCTTCTAGGGTTAAATTTTCATAGACCCCTCCTTCCTTGATGCAAGGCTCTCAGATGCAATAACTTTTGACTCAAGAGTTTGTTGGGCTGAAATTTTATGTGGTGAAGCAACTCAAAAGGAAGAATCAAATTCCAATATAATCTATTCAATTTGACCACATAGTAACACTTTTGGAGACAAATTCCTTCATATGAGGCCTCAAATTAGACTTTTAGTGTTTTTTCAACATTTTCCCAATTTTTTATTTTTTAGCTATTTTTTAATTCTCAATTTTAATTAGATTTTTGAGTTTATAAAGAGTGTCACTCTTGTTAGCTTTAAATGATTATTAATTTTTGTATCCATGTAGATAAGCATGTAAGATTACCAAAAATGTAAAATTTAGAATTATGTAAAGTATTTTGAAAAAAGGTGTTTTTAGACTATTATTATAAGAGGTTTTATTTTTAGTTGTAAATCAAAACAGAAGAAGGATAATTATTTCAATTCTTTGTACTTATATTTTTTTTATATTTCCCATAATTATGTTAAATTTTATGCTATGAGTCAAGGTTGCATCATTATTTTAATACCGCCCTTCTTTCATCATAAAATTGTATTCATTCCAAATCTAGTTCTTAGGCATCCATAGCTAGTGGAAACCTTACAACTTTATGAAATTTATTTACCATAATATTATTTTTCATGTAGTGTGATGTCGAGTGACATGATTCTATCCATAAATTTATCTTCCTTAAAATTTCCCAAATTAGTATTCATCACCATTCCATATGTCATCCATATCTGGGATTGTGGAAATTTGAAATCTTCTTTGACACTTTTCTTTCATATGCTCATGGTCTCTTACATGATCAGTCTATAATTATTCCTACACTAATTATGCTTAGCTCTTAATTTTTTAACCATTTTAATGCTAAAGAATTTCATTTACTGTTAACTAATAGTATATATATGTTAATTTTATTTTCAAGATAAAAATAGTAGATAGTTTTAGAAGTTGACAAGCATCTAATCTTTTTAAATAAACTATACTTTTATGGTTAGAGATTGATTAAATAGTACCTTTAAATCATAGGGAAAGGTGGGGGAATCATAAATTTGTTATCTAAACCTAAGATCATTTCAACCTTTCTAAGGGTTTTATTAGGAAGCAAATCAATAATGCCCATAGATTGACTCTTAACCTCCAAGGTGAGTCACTCAGACATAGATCCAATCCTTTTGAGTCTTGGAAATGAATTGAAAATGATTTGGAATAATTAACCTAATTAAATTATATGACCTAATATGATAAATGCAATATCTCAAACCTACATAGACTGAAATAGTAATTTGCAAGTGGATCTGGGAGTGGCAAAGTAATGTGCACCTATCATAAAATCTTGGATCTAACATGTGTAGAAGGACTTAGTCACCCCTGAATGAATGGTTCTTTGTAAACCTTGTCAAAACTTCAAAATATGATCATGTATTCCTAATTATACTCTTTTTTCCTATACTTGCAAATCTTTGTCTTTAGATCTAGACCTGTAATAAATATACAAAAGAAACTATTTAGGTGGCAATATGGGATTAAAACTCAAAAAAAAGCTAAAAATATAATATAAAAAGTGTGTGATCACTAACCTTATGCAAGTCTAAGGTTGTTATGGGAGGAAATGCAAAGAAACCATACTCAAGTGTATTAGAGAGAGATTCCTATATGAAAAAGATAAGATCCAATTATGAAGAAGTCAAACAGCCTAAGTAAATCTAAAATATAATGATACCTTGCTTTAGGCTACAAGAGGAAGGAAGCTTGAAGATGAGAAAACTTTGGAAACAAGTCATTAGGTTAAAGGAAGTGGCCAAATGGATCTCCCAAACCTAGAATCCATCATGCTCTTCCATAGATACCAACATTAAATCATGTGATAAAGCCTAATCAAATCTTCAAATAAGGTTGAAGACCCACAGTTTCAAGTAATGTTGCTCAAAGACTTCAAATTATGCTTTCTTGAATGTTATCTCTTATGTTCTAGTTTTGAAATGGTGAAAATACTACGTATTTGTAAGGATTTCTTTAATTTCCCAAAGATTAGATCATAAAAGCTGACATTTGAAATTTAAATTTTGAATGTTTAAATGTTTCCAAAAATACATTAATTTAAATTGGTCCTCAAAAAGATAGGGAAACTCATTCACCCATGGGAGAATGGGTCCTAGCCCTATTTCTAAGATAAAGTGTAGTGGGGGGAAACATTATTTCTTTGTATTTATTCAATGCTTGTAATTTGTTAGAAAATGATAAAATAAGCCTCAAAATGCATAATAAAGGGAATTGGGACCTAGTTATTGCTGTGTGGTCTCACAACACACCCCAATAATGTAAAGCTTGGGGACCCAATTTTAAAAAAATACTTTTTAAATTTTTTTGTTGGCTAATTGTCCCAAAGGATAAGTATGAAATGAAGCTCAAAAATATTTAAAATAGTTCATGTCAGAAAAGAGTGTTGTTGGAAATTAGAAAGTTAGGTTTTTATGGAAGTTTAAGTTCAGGGTATGTGCAGGATCATGATGAGCCAAAAAGTGGTGATATGATGGGTATTTGTAGGGTATGTGGCTGATGACTTTTTTTTTACCCAATATTGATGAAACAAAAAGGGTTTTTAAAGGAGATTCTCAACTTTCCACCAATATAAATTATGCTTTACTTTGAATTTAATAAATAATTATTCTTCATTTTCTATTTGGATTACGAATAAAGTCCTGATTGATAGGCCAATTGAAAAAAATCTATAGCTTTCAAATGGTATCACATTTTTTAAATCTGAAACATATGTCACATTCTATGCTTCACATACTATAGGATTAAAAAAAAGGTTGCATTTCATGAAGTTTTGACCAAGTTAAGGTGGTTAGACATACGGGTTTTTATATTTTTTTAAAGCTGTAATAAATTTTTTATTATTAATTATTACTTGGAAAAAAATTACAAAAAAATATGCATCACATCAAAACATGAGTCTTCTACTTATATCTAAAATATTATAAAAAAATATTATTATTTTATTGTAGTTAGGTTGGTCAGACAAATGCCTACTTCTTATTTTTTCCCTGAAATTTAAGTACCACTGCATTGAAATGTCAAATTTTCACCAAATAGATTTTTTTTTAAAAAATAAACCTACTAGTTTAGAAACTACATTCAATTTTCTACAAATTCTATTCTTACATATTTTTGAAATAATATAGAGAACTTATTCAAATTTTTACGTCAAGTTTCCTAACTCAAATTTTTCTGAATTTTTCACCACTTAAGGGCCTGTTTTTTCCATGATGATTCTACACATACCCTTTGGGTGTATGAAAAAGATGGTTTCACCATTAGAAAAGGTAGGAGTGTTAGATGTTACTATAGCCACAAACTAAAAGTTTGTGAGTATGAAGGAGGAAGATGAAAGAACATTAATGAGGTTTTATGGT
Organism: Sequoia sempervirens; assembly: GCA_007258455.2. Lineage (NCBI taxonomy): Eukaryota > Viridiplantae > Streptophyta > Pinopsida > Cupressales > Cupressaceae > Sequoia > Sequoia sempervirens. The sequence goes on from VDFB02281492.1 coordinate 978,173,454, forward strand.
CTATTTGGAGGATGCTAAGGGGAGGTTTGAGTGTTTTACTAGAAGTCAGGTAATTGGGTTATGGATACTTAAATACCTAGGTAAATAGTACAGCTATGCAAAAGTTTATGTATGTCACTCAATTTTCCCCAATGCATCAAATGTCTAAAAATCTACTTTCAGTTAGCATTTTCATAAAAGTGTTAAAACATTCTATTTTAAATTTGTAATTTGAAGGAACTAATGTCACTAGTGTGCCTTGATTTAATGATGTTCTTTGTGATTATTAATGGGAATTGACATGTGGTGTTTTATTTGAAGGAAGGCTAGATGGTAGGATGAATTTAAGGTATGGATGGTCAGGAAAATGGATCACACGAGCGAATTGTGTAATGCACCAAAGTGGGAGATGTGTGGTCAAGAAGCATGTACGAATGGAGACCAAACAATTGCAAACTATGGTTTTCTTTGGAGGATGGGCATTGTTGAAGGTTCTCTAGCATTTCTTCTATGTGAGTGTTCTTTGAACCTAAAACATGACGTTTGAACTGTAGGGTTGGTGGACTAAATTTTCCACATCTACCTAATCACTTTGAGTATTTGAGAAGTTCCTACATTTTTTTGACAAATACAGGGAATCTGGCCCACTTATGATACTAGTTTTAAAATGTAAATTAAATAGAAGAGAAAGTCAAAGATGTTGCTGACTTGTTCTAGAATATTCTTGTTCTAATTATTACTGGGCACATGTTGCTTTATGATTTTTTCTTTTGATTCTCTTTTATGTGTTCTTTTGGAACTCTTTGATCAACTTTTTCTTATTATTTCTTGATATGAAATCCTATATAGCTTATTATTTGATCCTATTGGAGAATCAAATGTGCTATGCCAGATTTGGGTGCATATTGACACCATTCAGTGGCAAATCATCTCATGTTTCTTTAAATTCTCACATCATTCTATGCCTAGCTATAAAGAAATTTGGTGAAGTATAGAGTGGTTTACTTTGATTTATTTCATTTCATGGTGTATGTGTGGATAATAGCTAGGAGAAATTTAAATATTAGGATCCTTAATGCTTTTCTTTAGAGTATTATCATAATTTTTTCATATTCATGAAGTGTTAGAGCAATATATGTTAAATCTCCCAAGTCTACAAATAATTTGAACTCATGAAGTATTTCTTGCAAATCATTTATGTTCATGAGATTATGGAGGGATGAATGTTTGATTTTTTTGAAATTTGCTATGTACAATTGGATACTCGCAAGTTTAAGAAACCAGAGACGCCTCATGATTAAAAATAAATCTATGCAATATACCATGAGTGAACCTAGTGCATCAAGACCTGACATTCCTGAGCCTTGGGATTAACTATGATTGTCTTTCGATTTAGGGATTCTTGGTGGATCTATCAAGAAAGGTAGTTTTCTTGTTAATTTTTCTTTGTTAGGGTAAGTTTATCCATTCATGAGGTAATAAATTAAGTAAAGCTTCATTAAGCAAGAAAAGAATGGGAGGATTGCCGATTTTTTTTTAGATTCTAAAAAAGGGGTAGTCTTTGTAAATGTAACTCTAAATACCATGTGGAAAATTTGACAGTCTTACAGGAAAAGAAGAAAAATCTTGATGGTTTAGAAATATCTTGCTAAAGGGTTTAACCTAAAAGATGTAAATCACCATGTATCACACATGTGGATTACCACAGCGAGATGGAAGTGGTAAAAAAGTAGAGGATCCCATAATTTCACCACAAATTGTGGATTCATAATTTTAAATGGATTTTGTGGACACTAAAAAAGGATGTGCAAATTCCTTGTTCACACCAAAAGGGGAACGAAGGAAGAGGGATCCAATTTCACAATTCTCACATTCAAGGACAAATCCTCGAGATTCCAATGCCAAGGGACATTGAAATATGTCAAAGTGGATAGTACTAAGGGCTGAGAACTAATAAAAGGGTCTGCCACTAATACAAAACTAAGAAAATGCAAAATGTTTGAAAACATAGTGTTGTGTGCAAAAAGACCTAAGAAGATGAATATAAATGCAAGTAAAACATAACTATTTTGGAGCCTATTTCGGCCAAATGGGTGTCTTAATCTACAGAAATTTTAGAAAAACACATAGAGTGGGACTCATACACTACTGATGGTGACTTAGTCCTCTTTGTCTTTTCTTAAAATTTGAAAGTGGAAACATAAGCTCTGAATCTGCACTTTCTGCTTCTCTAGGTATTTAGATTGGAAACTACCAAATTTGGGCATGTAAGTGACTTTTTATGAATATTTTAACCTATCCAATAAGGAGATGTCTTCAACAAGTTTGCAACCTATTCTTCAATGATCTCCAATTCTTCCAAATACCTAAATCTACACACATAATAAAAAAAAGAGAAATGTTGAATGTTAGGGAATAGGGGTTTGCCTTGGTCAAACCCATTTTAGCTAATTAAAGAAAATAAAGAAAGAAGATGAAGTATGAACATGAAATAAAGGAGTTAGAAACTTTCCATGATGATAGATCTTGAATTTCTACAATAATGGATGAAGAATTTGACCTTGAATTCCTTAGAAAGCTATCTTAATGACTTAGAATGCTTAAACCCTAGCTTGCTTGACTTGAGATGGAGAATGAATAATGAATGAATTATGAATTAGGATTTAAAAGATTGTTTATATAGGAAATTCACCTAAAATTCCTCATAATTTGATCCCCAAGGCTAACATAAAAGAAAATTAAACTTAACAACCAATTTTTCTCACTCAAACCTCAAAAATGGCCCAAATAGGACTAACTTGCCAAGCTGGGTGACTTAGTCCCACTTGGATGGGACTCATTTTCCTAGATGGATGAATTAGTCTCATAGAGGTTCTTTTTCCAGCTGGGATAACTAGGAGTGAAGAAATTTAGTTTTTATGTTGTTCTAGTTGGGTCTTTGATCAAAATATGTCTTGGGATGCACAATATAGGGTCATAAGGGCCTATTAATGATGATGTAAAGGACCATTAGGAATATGAACACAAAGCCCAATATGAAGGTGTGATTAAATACACTTTACAACATTAAAATGAGGTCCACATAGCCTAGAAAGGCACAAAATCCAATGTGAATATGTAAAACACATTACAACACTAGACTAAAACCATGCTTAATTTACAAAACTTATAGATTAATGTGATAATGCTATTAAATAGATTTTAGAATATTGCATTAAGGTAAAAATAGGCCCATTAGACTTAAATGCTTAATAGAAGTCTAGAAAAGTGTGAAAGTCATTCACAACAGTTTACAACACCTTTACGAGACATCGTTAAATGCATTTTATTTAGTTTGTCAGGGCTAAAGACCTAATGTGGATGTGTAAAAAACCTCACAACACTAAATCAAGGCCTCATTAAGTCCAATTTATCATCAATTATTCCTAAATCAAACAAGAAATACTTTTTTCTATGCTACATTTAGCCCGCACTTTAGTGAGAGGATGAACTTGCTTCAAACACACTAAAGTAGACATTCAAGAGGGGTCCAATCGTACCAATGTGGATGAAAAAGGATGACAACGATCAAGGCATCAGTTAAGTCCCCAGGATCTTGGATCTTACGTTAAACCAACATAAGCACAAAAGGACACACACAAGGTGAATGAATTGCAAGAAAACAAGATACGCGATCATGCAATGGAAATGACTAAAAAAAGTTAAATAAGAGATCAGATCAAGCTTTGATCATTTGACCATAGCGATGTGGATCAAATCTAGGCTATTCATCCAAAAATTCATACTTGCTTTGAAGCAACAAAATTCTTGGCTACTCATCAGGTGAGAAGTCCTAAAAGGTGAGAAACATACACTCATGGATGGCATGCACTCATACACATGCAATTGGTTGTGGGGAAAGTCATGCCTCAGAATGCGCTTCTCATGCAAGGTCTCATCTTAGGGAACATTGTACCGAATGCTTCCAAGAGAGGAGAAGTGCAAAATTGTCTTATCTTGGGTGTTGTGGCTCTCAGCTGGAGAGAGAAACATCAACTACTTCCATCTATCTGCTTCAAAACATAGGGCTACCAAATGAATTTCTCACATAGAAGTTGATGGCATGAGATATGAGGAAGAGGAAGACATCAAAAAGAAAGTTGCCCTCTTCTTTAACAACCTTCTCTCAACAAATGGGGAAGTCAACCATAATGACCAAGATTTTTTATTAGAGGCTATCCCTAAGGTTGTTGGGGTGGAAGATAATGATAAGATTGTTGCCATTCCCTCTAAGGGGGAAATTATGAAATTTGTCTTTTCTTTTGAAGGAAACAAGTCCCCTAGCCCTAATGGGTTTCCTATGTTCTTTGTTCAACAGTTTTGGGAAATTGTTGAAAAGAATGTTGTGAATGTTGTTAAGGAATACTTTTGGTCCAAAAGTCTTCTTAAGGAATTAAATGCTACTTTTGTGGTTCTTGTTCAGAAGAAACTTGGGATATGGAGTTTGAGGCATTTAGACCTATTAGTCTCTGTGACTCTTTCTATAAAATCATATCTAAGGTTTTGATGTCAAGGATCCTTAATATCCTTCCTTTGTTGATACCACCTCAATAGAATGGTTTTGTTCCTAGAAGGAAAATATTAGATTTTATAGTTACTATCCATTAGTATATCCATTCAATTTTGGAATCTAAAACTAAAGGGTTTCTTCTTAAGCTGGATATATCCAAAGCTTATGACCATGTTGACTGAGATTTTTTATTTAAATTTCCTAGGGTGTTTTGTTTTAGCAGAAGATTCATTCAGTTGGTGAATCAATTGGTTACTACTATCTCCACCTCTATCATTGTGAATGGGTCTCCTTTAAGATTCTTTAAAAATTCAAGAGGCCTAAGACAGGGTGATCCTATCTCTCCTATTTTATTCATAATCATGGCTAAGAGCCTAGGAAGGAATCTTAAAAGTTTGATTGAAAAGAGGTCTCTTCCTGGTCATAGTCATTCATCTACTAATTTGATTTGTTCTCACCAAAATTTTGTTGATGACACTATGTTGATGGGAAGATCTACGGTGACTGAGGCTAATACTTTAAAAAAACTTTGGACGTGTATGAGAAGGTGACTAGGCAGATGGTCAATAGATAGAAGAGCTTCCTTTTTTTCTTTAATACCCTTGAGCATAGACAGGTCAAGATTGACAAAATCCTTGGTTGTAGAGTGGAATCCGTACCCTCTACTTATCTTGGACTACTGCAATGCCTTAAACCTCAAAAATCCTATTGGTGTTCGCTGGTTGATAGGTTTAGTAAGAATTTGGCAAGATGGAAAGGAGCTCTTCTAAGCCAAGTTCGAAAAATTCAGCTCCTCAAAGCTTCTCTTTAGAATCTCCCATTTTATGCTTTAATCCTTTTCAAAAATTTTACTAAATATGCAAAGGCCATTGAAAAGATCTAAAAAATATTCCTTTGGTCTGGTGTGGAGGAGAGAAAGAGGATGCCTCTTATAGGATGGGATTTTCTTTGTAGTCCGAAAACCTTGGGGGGATTAGGTCTTAGAAAAATCAAAATGATAAATAAGACTCTTCTTGCCAAACAAATATGGATATGCTTCTCGTCTGTTGGAGAATGGAAAGATATTTTAAGAAGTAAATATATGACCAATTGTGCATCCCTCAGAGCTTTGTTGGATTCTCCTATTCTACCTTGTGGTTCAACTTGCCAGAATGATATTATTGCTGGTAGAAAGATCTTGGAATCAAGGATTGGATATCACATTAGAAGTAGCAATCTAGGTTTTGGGAGGATAGATGGCTTTTTAAGGATCCCCTAATCAAAATCGAAAGATTTAACAGATGGCCTAAGTCTTGTAAAGAAACTTTTGGAGAGTATGTTAAAGATTACTAGAATGAAGGAGATTGGGTGGATTTGTGTGTGGTTAGTTAGGAGTTGGCTCAAATTCAATCTTCCTTAAGGGCTATTAGATTGGGATAGAATCAGCTGGATGATCATCTTGTCTGGATGGACAACCCTTCGGGTAACTACTCTATTTCTTCAGTTGTTTCTCTACTGTCCCTTTCTCAAGCCCCCCTCATTTCTAGTTTAAAGCGTGTATTAAACACTTGACTCCTAAAGTCAATATTTTCTTTTGGACTCTACTTCAAAATAAGGTGCTAACGGTGGATAATCTTTGCAAACAGGGATTTCAAATCCCCAACAAATGTTACCTTTGCAAGTGTGAGGCAGAGTTATCAAACCATTTGTTTCTCCACTATCTGTTTGTTACTACAATCTGGGGAAATTTTTTAGCCCTTTGGAATATTTTTTGGATGTTCCCCCTATCCATTAAAAATCTCTTTTGACAACGAAAATTTCCATCTCAAAATTATTTCGTTTGATTGTTATGAGCTTTTATTTTCCATTTTGTTGTTTGGGGAGTGTGGAAAGAACATAATAACATAATTTTTAGGGATAAGGAGATGTAGGAAACTAATGTTTCTGGAAAAAAATTAGGCTTATAAATGAAAACTTCAATGTTATTCCCCAAAAAGCTCTTAACCTGGAAGTTGTGGTGTGCACTCCCTATGATCTAAGGATAGCCAAGGATTGGAATATCAAAATGGATGTTTCTAAGGCATCCAAGCCAGCTAAGAAAAGCAGGGAGAGTGTGTGTTGGACCTTTCCTCCAAATGGCTAGACTAAAGCCAACTTTGATGGTGCTACGAAGGGCAATCTGAGGATGGCCAGAAGTGGAGATGTGTTAAGGGACTCAAATGGTAAATTTATGGCGGTTGTGGCCATTTCTCTAGGTCATCAAACCAACCATGGGGTGGAGGCTAAAGGAGCTTTTCAAGTTTTAAATTTAGCACTTAATCTGAATATAAAAAATTTATAGCTTGAAGGGGACTCCAAATATATCATTGATTATCTTCTAGGTAGGATCCCGCCTCCTGGTCTATAAAGAATTGGATTGAAGAAGAAAAGTATATTTTAGAAAAGTTTGATAAAGTTAAAGTATCCCACGTCTATAGGGAAGCTAACAGTGTGGCAGATTACTTTGCGAATGAGGGGGTTAAGAGGGAAGGTCTCAACACATGGCATAATTTCAAGGACTTGGGAGCTGAAGTCAGGGCCTTAATAGATTATGATGTTATGCATGGGAAAGAGGAAAATATCTTTAATGATGATAAGGAAAGGGCTAAGTACATCAAAATCAAGAGATTTGAATGGGCCGTGTCAAATAACTTAGTAGGTAAGAAAAAGTGGCACGCTTTGTGGGTTCATTGGAATGGCTGCATAAATTTGCAGCAGGTTCTTGGTGCTAGTAGAGACTGTAGTGAGGTGCATACAAAAATCGGGGGGAATAGGAAAATAATTGAGCCTTAAAGTTACGAAATGCACACGAGGAATGCTAAGGTCAGGAAATAGCTAGTGAGAGGTGGTTTGGTTCCATTCCTAGAAAAAATTCATGGGCCTGATCCTATGGCTACTAACTACTTTGAGAAGAACTGAAATAATGGAGAAATAGTCCTCTTTGGGAGAAAAGTGAAACTGGATGAGAAAATCATAGGAGAGGTGACTAGAATTTCCACAAAGGGCATAAAGTTTTATCATGACAGAAGATTTTTAGATGAGGTGGTAGTCAAATTCCCTAAGAAATATAAGGAGAAAATGAAGATGGTCAAAGTTTCCAACAACTTTTTTGAAATTGACACCATCAAGGCGCTTTGGAGAAAGGTGTTGTGTGTCATAATGGAGTATATTACCTTGGACAGGAGATTCACCAGAGTTTATGGTCATCATTTTGCTATCTTTAACCACTTCCGCGATAAGGTACATATTTCTCTACCTTATCATTTTTTTTGTTCATTGAGTAATAGCCTTGAGGACCACAAGAAAAATCCCAAGAGATACCCTATTCTTCATTGTGCTCTTATTAGGTTAATATATGATATTATCAAAGCCTATTGGCTTTATCAAATCAGTTGCCTCCACGATGTTTGAGGATTATGATACATATAGTGGAGGTTCAGAGAATCATTTTGAGCCTAACCCGGAGAGAATTGTTGAAGCCCATCTATCCCCTGTTTTGTCTAGTAAGAAAACCCAGCTTTGTAATCCCTAGCTCATGAAAGCTAACCCTAAGATTTACCTCGACTACCTGGTTCCTTTCAAGAATCCCGCTCTCAAGGGTTTCCCTACCAATAAGTTGGTTTCCTACTCTGCGGACTCTCTGGAGGACAAAACTAAGAACCCTGGATCTAGCAGAAACTTTGTCTGAACCCCTCTTGCCTCTTTCGGAGATGATGGTACCAGATTTCCCAGCTCCCCTAACCCAAATGATATTAACCGCATTTTAGAATGGGAACATTTTAGAGATATCCTTGCCTCTGCTAGAAGTGGTGTTGGTGATATTTTTAGGTTTATGAAATGGACTTATCAAGAAATAAATGATCTTAATCTCAGAAATAGGGTTCTAAATAGCAAGGTGGAGGAACTAGAATTGAAGTTGTCTGCTCTAAGCAATGAAGAAGGGAAACATAAAAAGAACAATACTAGAACAAGAGATTATGACATTGAGGACAAGTACAAGACTTTGGAAGCTGAAATTGTTAAAATAAAAACAACATGAAAACTATTGTGGAACACAACCATAGAATGGCAAGGAACAATGCCATTATCATCAATGTAATGTCTGAAAAGTTGGAAAAGTTTCAACAGGGCTCGCTAGTTGTTGATCTAGAAGAGGACAAGGATAAAAGCAAGAATGAGGACTAAGGAATATCGAAGAGGGCCCATGCCAACCTTAAGAGGAAAGTGCCTCCTACTACCCAAATGGTCTAGATATTAAAGAGGGGGGTTCAGGAAATGAATGATATGGAAGCTAAGACAACAGAAACGTTAAAGTCCCAAGTTTAGTCGTTGCTAGCATTTTTCCAAGTCTTTTTGGGTCTTTTCTATGGCCCTTGCTGAATTTTTTGGTGGTTGTGGCTTTGTCATTATGTTTTCCTCTCTACAGCCTCTCTGTTTATGGGGTTTTTTATGTTCTTTTCTTTGGTTTGTAAACTTTGTGGTTTTCGGTCCTTGTAAAACCCATTTTTTCCTCTTTCAAAACCATTAGTTGTTTCTAATTCCATTTTGTTTATTTTGGTGCCCCTATCTATAATTTAATTCCCTATTAACTTACTTTACCTAGATTCACACATAATTCATTACTCAATTTACAAATTCAATAATTGATTATTCACTCTTTGTGACATCCATAACTTCCAAGGTCAACACATAATTGAACACATTACTACTTACTAGATCACATCTAGTCTTTCATAGATAATGTTGCAACTCTAAATGCATATTTTGGTAGGGTCTCCTCACCCAACTTTTAAGCTTAATTACTAGAAGGATATTATTTACACATTACCTAAATCAATTTTCACCAATTATAACTTAGTTGTAACTTACACATTCTTAACTTTAAATTAAATTTCAATAATCATGTTCTTTCACTTGTTTTAGTCTTAGATAAAACAACTCAAATTTTTAGTAGTTGTTATAGTTTTATTAAGTTTACTATGTCATCGTTGACTTGCAAATGTGTTTAATTAACTTTAACTTTTCACCCTTCAATTCCATGTAAAATTTAGCTTTTACTTTCTTCTAAATAGGATTTAATAGACAACACAAGATTTCAACCATTAGTTGATATCCTTAATCATGCAATCTTATCTACCAACCATAAGTTTATTCACCTTAGAGTTTCAGACATTCAATAGTGATACTCTTTCTTATGTTGAATCATGATTAAGTATGTTTAGGAGGCTTATGTGTTACTTATGTTTGAGTTATGACCACAAGATCGAGTCTAACACACCCTTAAGTTGCATTTAAATATCATTACATAGATCCAAGGGTTATGTACTTCCAAATTTATATTTAAAGTATTCTCTATACCCATCCTCTAGTTAACAATATAGGTTTTTCCAATGCATACATAACAAGAGTTATGAAGTTTCTTGTGTGAAACACTTTTTGAACATATAGTTTATTTCTAGGTGCAACTTACAAAAAGCTTACTCTAACACCCAAATTTTACAACATGCGAGGCATATTTATGTGTGAATAAATCCTTCATTTTAAGGTGACTCAAGGGAGTTTTAGGATATTCTCATTACAACCTTCTTAATTGAGCTAATATTTCCTTAATTATGTGTAGGCACGTGAAATTGACATCATGCATTCAAATAGGTCAAATTCATCCATTTGGAAAATAAATCAAGTTTATTTATCAATCTCCTAAACTCATCAGTTTAAATCAAATAAATCAACTTGATCCCATCATCCTCCTTTTAATTAAATAAATCAAGCCTTTTATTTAATTAATCCCAAATGCATCTTCCATCCTTCTTGATTTAAATAAATCAAATATTAAAGTAAAAGAGGTCAAACATCCTAATCATCATTAATTTAATCTAACCATGATTAAATGCTAATCTTACCCACATGCATTCTCTAGATTTTGCCACTTGCACCAATAAATCAATTTATTGATTTATTAAAATCAGCATTTTCACTCAACATGGCATCCATGAGGAATATTCCATCAGGTTTGAATTCAAAATGAAGTGGGCATGTACATCCAACAAAGCAATTAATAAACTCTTACATGTCCCCCACTCAACATTTACTCTCAAATTTGAATTTGAAAACTCCCTCTCTTGGGCACATTTCCCAAATCTTGCACATGCATCAACCACTCACATGATGACAAGTGTCCTCATCTCATTGGTCCAATCTTTAGTCCCACATTGGTCCCTTTTCAACACTCTTAGCATTTGAAAATCTTTAAATAGAGGCATCATTCTTCAACAAATCATCCACAAAGCTAATGCAAAGTCACTCTCTTCATTTGAGAATTGATTTTGTCCACAACTCCACAAATCATCTCCACAATCACTCATGCAAGGTCACTCTCTTAATTTGAGAAATTATCTTGTCCATAATTATCATTGGCTTATCTAAAGGGGTTGGGAAAGGTCTATTTTCCATATCAAAATAGTGCCAATCCCCCCATAAGATCAAGTGTTTGCTTCATTTAAGAATAAGGAGTAGTTATTTTTTATTGTATTTGCTTAAGTATTTTATCTTTTTCTTTGTTCTCTAACAATGCAAATCAATTTTATGGGGGATTCTTATTATGATCTTGCATTTTTAGGCTAACGATGTAATCTATTTGCTTTGATTCGTGCAAGTTTGTAGATTAGGGATCTACATTCTGGTGCTAGAAGGAGGGCTTTTATTACTAATAATCGTCTTGCAATTTTTTTTTTATGGCTTTTTGGTTGCATGGATGTCATTCTAAGAGCTATGATTTGTTTTCTTTTATTCGTGTCCATCTGTCTTTGAGTGCAGCTATTTCTTTCACCTGCTAATACCATTTTCCTAAAAGATAGTCTTTTTTTTTTTTCAATGAGTTCATGTTGCGCATCTGCTACAAGATATTTCTTTTAAAAAATTTGTCAAGTAGTTTGCGTAATGCTTGCTTGTCGAGTAGGATGGTCTTCTGCCATGAACTGATAAAATATTTAGAGAGTTTGTTCATTTGTCCCTGTCCATAACTCACACTATCAATGATGGTAAGTTATTTATCAGTTTAAGCTCTTTGTTAGAAAAAATTTAAAATGCTTTTGATTTCAGGAGAACATAACAGCTTGCATCTCACCATCCAACGGTCATTCACCTTCTTTGAATTTTTTCACATTCACCTTGTTTTGTATGAGGTTACATTTGTTTGTGGATTTTCTTTTACCAAACATTTTTCGTGCCCTATCTTAGACCGCTCCTGTCCATAGTCCATTTTTGTATATTCATCCATAGTCCATAATAGCTATTATAATCTCCTCCATCACAAAAAATGTTTATATCACGAGGTTGAGAATTATAGAAACCAGTATTGTCAGGTCCTTTGGCCCAGAGAGAATGTCCATGTGCTTCAAGCTTTTCTACAAATAATTATGATAGGAGGAGAACAAGGAAGCATCAGAGGCATAAAAATTCACCACACAATGCCTATTGCAATGTAAACTGTGTCCTATTAAATTCACAGTCCTCCTTATTCACCTGCCAATTACATTAGCCTGAAAGTCTTTAAATCCATCAGTCACTATCATTAATCACTGGTAGACAATAATGCTTTCAATTTGCAGTAGTTTGTCTGTGGTCTAAATATGAAAGATTTACAATTAGGATATGGACACTGGTAAAAGGTTCACTGCCAAATATTGTGCAATACGACTTTGTACAGGCCAATTTGCATCTTTTTGAAATTTTTTGGGCACGTATCTTCTTTTACATCGGCCAAATGTATTATAACTTGAAAGTCCATAAAAAGCCATTTATTCGCTACTTTTATTCATTGTTTTGACTATCATCAGTTCTATTTCTGTACACGCCAAAGAACCACATATTTATTAGCTACTTTTACTCGCTGCTTTGACTGTCATTAGGGTCTGTTTCTATACACCTGCCAATTACATCTGCTTGAAAGTCGTTTAAGTCCATCAGTCACTACCATTAATTGCTGGTATAGTGTCCTCTTTATTTTCCTAGACCAACTTCATGTGTGCGCAATTCATAACTCCTAAGTCAAAAATACACGACGATTAGACAACAGACATGATATGATAGAAAAGAAAGTTAGGCCACATTTTACCTAACTTAGTTTCAAGACTTAGCAATGCATACGTTCAAAGATGCTAGGATTCAAAGCAATGATTTGGATGTTCTAAGCATTGATTTTTTTAATTTATTTTTGGCTTGAGAGGTAAGTAGAACATCAAGTCTCACATGTATAACAACTAAGTACAGCTAGTAGAACGCCCAATCTTAGGCATATTTAGAAGCTGACTTCATATCGATTGGAGCTCGGAAGGCACGGTCTCTCAGGAAGAATAGTTTCTTTCATCATCTATAAGATGTTTTGGAAGCTTCTGAAGATGGGATGTGTACTATCTTGATGGTTAGAGATCGAAATCTAATTAGATTTATTTTCTGCCATATTTATTGATTATTACATACACATCATTCATGCCATCTGAGTTGTACGTTTTAAGAAGATTGAGTAAAACTCGGGGTTCTACCTTTTACAAATGTTTATACTGGAGGTTATGATTGCTAGTAATCTCATTAGTATTGTGGTTTCTATCATTAATGCTTGGCTGTGCAGGGGAGATGAATAGACAAATTGACATTGCTTTTCCTATTAGATTTACGGGTTTATGTCTTAAAAGAATGCAAATGTAGACAAGAGGAATTCCTTGAAAATTTGTATTCCACTTGTCAATCTTAGGCATATGCTTTCTTTGATTTAAGTGTCTAATAATGCGACCCAATATCTATTGGCTATGTAGCCAAATAAATACCTTTTGTGGCTTTATGACTTGAGGATACGCAGCCAAGTTTTCTTATGGACTGAAATTAAACATTGCCTACCAAATTCTTAAAGGAATCCAACATAACATATCATCATTGGCACCAAGAATCCGTAAAGGACAACTTTTTATTTGATTATTGATTCCTTGTAAATGCATTCATCAGCTTTAAAACTATATTTGTTATGTCATTGATTTCTTTAAATATCATACTTCTTGCTTCGAATAGCTTGGTATTGTTTATAGGACGAATTTCATTCGCGCAAAGGACCTTGCAACATGGAAACATTGGAAGCAATATTTGAAGAATTTGAGCATTAAGATTAAAATTGACAAAACATTTTTAAATGCTTAGAGCATCTATTTCTAACTTTCTCTTTTTTGTTTTAGGCCAACTAGTTTTATTTTTGGGTTTAAGAATTTAACTAGTGAGTTGATCTTTCAAGTTGGGCTAAAACTGAACACTACATACCTACTAGATTTTGATTTGGTCTAAAATTGAACAAACAAACTTGACATTTTATTTTGGTGGTTAAAACGAACTCAAATCATTTCTTTGAAGGATAAAATGAACATGTGTCTTTCATGTTTCATAATCTCTTATTCAAAGTAATCTCATCTAAAAAGGCATATGCACTTCTCTCGCACTTCATGACGATCTTGAGAACCAAAAGTATTTTTGATGACATTAAGTTGCATAAAATATTGCCTCCACACTTTGATTTGGGTTTAAAATTGAACATCTTGTGCGAGTGTGAGTAGAGCATCATCGCGTATATTCTCTTTCTTTGAGTTGTCAAAGATTGATCGAGTTACAGATTTTGTCTTTTCTTTCTTTTGTTTATCCTAGAGGGCCTGGCTTGGAGAAAAAGTACTCACCCAAGGGAATGACTCAACTGGTAACACTCTAAAGCCGAGAGTATTTCCAACTGGGATATAAATGTGGGTATTGGAGTAAACGCCAGTATCATGCGGTTGCTCTGACAAGATGGATCCGAAAGGGGACTCTCGTCGTATGGGTCAATCTCCATGAATGGAAAGTCTAAAATAGAACCCTTGTTTTGTAGTGACCAATTGATCCATTGAGTGAGTTTATCAAAGTGGTGCATTGGAACTTTGATTCCAAGAAGTTACTTGCCATGTCCGATCTTGGTTGAAGTATAGAGGTTAAGACTTCACTCTTAACATACCTTTATACTATTTCCTTGGTTGCATGTAAAATCATCTCTTCTACGAAGGGCATGAGGCAAGCCCACTAAGAAAAATGTACCAATTGAGCTAGGATGTCATATTGCTTGTGGTTTGAAAACACAGTGTTTTAATCGAAAACATTGGAAAAACAACATTCAACGAATCATCAAAATTGCAAACCGTTTAGGAGAGGAAAATATCCTTGAAAAAATTCACATGTTATTGCTTGCCCTTGGGATTCATGTCCTTAGAGGCATCTAAACATCTAGATTTCATCTCAGTTTGCTTCTACTAAAGTCAACTTTAGGTAACTCTTGCCTCAAATTTTCTTGGTTTCTGCATAATACACTTTTCGGGATAAGGGGAAAGTTGAGACATTAGACATCTAGATTCTAAATCTAATCAAGAGTTTGTTTGTGGTAAAAATAATCTATTAAGCAAAGATTAAATCAATTTGACCCCACACATGTGCTTGATATCTTTTGATCTTATAGTTTTCATGCAAACATTGATCTTTTGATATTTGAATTACTCTTAGAGAAACACATGTTCTTCACTATCTTGGTCTTGTAAACAAGTCCTTCCTAGGTTCATTTAGGATCAAATCAAACACTTCATCCAAATTCCAAACATCTATCAAAATCCATCCACCAAACAACTTTAGAGCTTTGAAAACATCATTCTAGACTTGGGTAAATCATCAAAATCAAAACCACCTTGTTTAGTTAGGTGTAGGAGAATGCATCCTTTCTCATACATTTAATTGAATTAGAAATCCTTTGAAAAAGTTCATCCTAAGATAACATCTAACATCTTAGGGTTTACAAGTCCATTATCTAAATCCAATCAAACAATCAAAATGAAGCCCTAAGTCTAGCATTGATCCAAAGTTCCAAAATGTTCAACACTCATATCATTTACACCTTTCATCCTTCATCTCATCATTAATACTAAGAACCTTAGAGGTCACTTTTGCAACAAGGTCAAAATGCAAAAAGAACATGGAATACAAACTTGATCCATATATCATGAGTAATCCAAATCAATTAAGCTATCAAAGTCTTACAACACTGATTGATTATCAAAATTTACACTTATACAATCCATACATGGGATCATTACCTTCTACAAATGTCAATAGCACAACAAGTGTGAGTATCCTCAAATCAAAGATTGGAACACATTTCTCGATGGCAGATCTAAATCCAAACCTACAAGTTTGTCAACCAAACAATCAAAAGAACAACATCATCCCACCAAATCCCTACAAGCCAAATGAGAAAGTACCAAGCACAAGTTTTAGAAACATGAATCCATAAAACTTTGGGATGGATACGTTTGCAAATCATATGAATATTCCAAAAATGAACGATTGTCAATTTCAACCTATCATGCCAAATCGGAGTATCATCCCAAATCAAAAGATTGTCCAAAATCAAACACAAGCACACACTCCAAATCTGCTTAAACAAAAGCCAAATCAACTATATCAAGGGAGTCAAGATCTAAATCAAGAACAAATTTGGTGAGATCAAATTGCTACACTTACCAAAATAGTTCAGTCATTATGCCAAGAGACATCTCCACCAACATTACCCATATCAACATCATTCCTTGGTTTAGGGCTTCCCCCTTTACCTAGAACCAATCACTCCATCCAAATCAATCCACCTCACACCAATCAAGCCATCACATCAAATACTTTGAATATACCATTGACATCACACCAAAAGATGGTATCTAATCGAATGACAACATCAATCCTAAAAGATCAAAACATGGTCTCCCAAGGACCCATTGCCTCCATCATTCCAACCATTCCTATCACCTCGATCAATCCCATCACATCTCAAACACTCACGATCACTCAAAGCATATCTCAATCACTCATCACTACATCCAACATGATTCTGAATCTGCCACCACTACCACCAAAACCAAATGCAGCAAGACAATATAACATTGTGTTAAAAGCTCACTAGGCCTACCAAAAGGCCATCCAACAATATATAGCCACACAACAAGCGAAAAGATCTCAACAAGTGCAAGAAGCCTCTCAAGCTACCCAACAAACGACAACTGTTGAGAACAAGGATCAAGATCAATCCATCATTGAGCACCTTGAAGTTGTGTCTACTCCATCCAATGATCAAATCAACATATGTTAAGAGTCAATTTTCAATCATGATCAAAATCCACCAACAATACTCAACAATGATCAATTTCAAGCAATGTCAACATCATTTGACCCTATGGTTGAGGAAATCAAAAATCCCTCCACCACAATTGTTGAAAATAATGATCAAGATTTCTCCATGGATGAGCACCTTGAAGATGTTTCTACCCCATCTGATGATCAACTCACCATACATCAAGAGCCACTTTTTAGTGATCTATTTCAAGGAGTGTTAGGATTATTTGATCCTATTGACATAATGCACGATCTATTCACCTATGATCATGTTGAAAATGAATCTACATCACCTTATGAGTTAGAGGACATATCTCAAGAATTTATTCCAAAGCATGATCAAAATCTTTCACCAAGGTCTAGCAATGGTCCTTTCCAAGAACTATTGACATCCTTCGACCTCATGGTTATAGATACTGAAGGAACCTTGAACTTGACACTTGACGATATTGAACCACTTACCATGTGTAAGGATGATATCCAAGAACCCTTTGTAAGCAATTCATCCTTTGAAACTGGCCCATGTCAAGAATTTGATCCAAAGCATGTCGAAAGCAATCCCAAAATAAATCAAGATCAAATTTTTTTATCTCCAAGATACTACAATGATCTAATGGATATTCTCCTATCCACACAAGATGATCATATCCACATAGCACTTACTCCTTCATCTACCCATGAGATGCTTTCTATGGATGGACACATAGATGATCTTCAACTAGAACAAGATTCTATTACACAAAAAGAGTAGATTATTAACTCCTATAGTCAAATTGAGTTATCAACATTAGGATCAAATATATCCTGAATTCAGACTAAAGACATCAGGTATGCAGATATCCATCATTATCCACTCAAGGAAGCAACTCAGATAGAACAATATAATCCAGAGTTAGCAAAATAGAAAATTGAAACAATGTCATCTACAATGGTCATTTGTTAGAGCATGTTTACTTAACAAGACATCTTAGAACAAGCAGAATCAAACCATGAAGTTACTACTATCACAATACTGGGGGAAACTATGTCTCAAGCAAATATCAACATAGGAAGCATGAAGAATCCTTATGATGAAACTGATGTCAATACTACAACCAGCCACATCATGAATCTTCATCCACCCATCACCCCATCCACGAATTGGGACCAACGTCAAAAGAAAGATTTGAATCAAAGCAAAAAGAATGTTATCAAATTGAAAGAAGATGAGAAGCATAATGGACAAATCAAATATGCATGGATACCAAAACATACAAAGAAAGATTATCCCTATCAAACTCCATTAGTCAAAGAAACTATGGGGAAAAATAAAAAAGGGAAAAGTATTTGTTGATGGTGTTTTTATGCACTTCTCAACATAGGCAGTGAATAGGTGCACTACCTCTCTTGAAAGACAATCTCCCACAATCGGATTGTAGAACACTATCCCAAGGTCTCTCGAGTGTCAGGTCATGACAGTGCTTAGATACCTCAGTAGTTTGATGTGATTTGCTGGAATCACAAGGCAGTCTTATAGAGAATACAAAGTGTGGACATAAAGCATGAAGTTGGGTCTTTGAAAAGGAGTTCTTAGGATAAAGGCAATTATATACTGGTTGTAGGTTCAAACAACAATCTTGAACTCTATCTAGTTGTTAGATTTGGCTTTACAATGTGCAATGAACCTTGGTGTTGTTCAATTTCTAAAAAAAGGGGGAAAAGGGAGAAGGAGGAGAAAAGTTCCTAAGTCTGAAATTTGCTGTAAATAGTAACAATGGAGTTCCTGCAATGGACAATTCCTCAAAACAATATCCCACTTAACCAGGGATTTCACAGTATCATGGAAATTGTGCTATCTTCTAAGGGCTGCAGATATTTCATCCTTCATCCACCACATACATGCATGAATTAAAGATAAATGTTTGGGGCAGCTTTAAATCAAGTCCAGGCTAACATTGCACAGCTATCTACCTTCAGCAAACAGTAAAAAGTATGAACTAAGGGATCATGAACAAAGCAGGAATTTTCACAATCACCCAACATCATTCCTAAGATCTATCCAAAATAAAGAAACAGCTAACTAAATAGCCATGAGATCTAAGCTAAACATATGAAATTGGAGAATGAATCAAATGACAAGAGAGAAATCAAGGAAATACACCAAGTTAATGATATTTCTTATAAATTTCTGCAGCATGCCTTTACAACAACTCAACTCTCTCTTTGCAAATGAGGGGAGTGCTCTATTTATAGTTTTCCAAAAGCTAAATGAATGGCCAAGATTCATTACAATTGTGTGGCCAAGATTCATTACAAAATAGGGTTTCACCTACCCCCCAAATAGATTTACAATTTAAAAACATTCTTTGTCTCTTCCCTATTTTGTCATCTAGTGGATGACACTATTGCTCTTCCGTCCTGTAGCTAATTGCTGTTTTCTTGGCTGTAGCTACTCTTCAGGGAGATCTTCTTCTTTGGCTGGGCTGTCCTCTTGCTCCTCAGAAGCTGTGTGTTCAATGTATTTGAGGATGACGGCCTGAGGCTTGTCTATCTCAAGGATCTCGCATCTTAACGCCTGATAGCTCCACTCTTTAGCGTTATCCTCCAGCCGCTTCCAATCCTCGTCATACTTCGAGCCTTGGTCTTTGAATAGCTCAGATCGATCGAAGGCGCGGGCAGCAAAACTCAGGAATTCTGTGGTGATTTCTCTAGCTGTCCCGTCCTTCATCTTCTCCTGGAAGTATGACTTCACCTTCCCGGCATCTATTTGCATCATGGGCATATCATATCCCGCCATTAGCTTAAGATACTCGGTGCATTCTGCCCGGACTTCCTTGATCCACGCAACATCCAGATCCACCCTGCTCAGGATTTACTCTAGCCTGTCCTTCCGGTTGATGAGATCTCTGTGCCACACATCCACCATCCAATGATCTTCTTTCTTTAGCTCTAGCTTCTCTTCCCATGTATCCTTAGGCATCGGAAGGATGGCTTCAACCTTTGGGAAGGCAGAGTTGTGAATCGCAGGGAAATTGGTGCAGAGCCTCCTCGTGCTTTCCTGGGATTGGGTCAGGTCTAAGAACTTATTGGCTGTCTGCACAGCCATGCCGATTCCCACGTTTCTGATGCTTATGACCTGTTGGAACCAATCCTCAGTGGTCTTTTCCAAGTTCTTCCTCCTCTCTAGTTTATCTATCTGTTCTTTGGAGAGTAACTGTGGTGCGGCTGTGGAGGTGGTGGGCAGGTCATCCACCGAGGACTATTGCTGGATGTAATCAGTTAGGGCAGCAACCTGCGCCTTGAGCTCATCTTTGGTGATCTTGTCCTGCTTGATCAGGTGTACCACTGTGGCCACCGATTCTTCCAGATGTTCAACTTTCTGTTCCCTAGTTGCTGTCCCCAAATCAACGGTGGAGATGCTATAACTCGCCCCTACTTGGCCAACTATAGGCGTTGCAACTTGTGCTGCTCGAGAGCCAGAAGCGTCCATCGTTATCTTGGAACGAACCTTAGGCTTCTTCTCCTTCTTCGTTGTTGTTAGGGATCGAGCCAAGATGGCCTCCAATCTTGCCCTCGGGTCTTTCAGAACATGAGTAGTCTTCTCCAGCTGTTTCTCCAACTAGTCGGGCATGGCAGATTTGTCCTTGGGCGCATCATGGCTACCCTCATCCTTTTCTATTATAGGCAAGACTTCTGCCTCCTTTTCCTTTCGGGGTTCCTCCTTCTCTTTAGCAGTGTCCTCCCCTTCTTTGGTAGTGTCCTCCTCTTCATCAGAGTCACGATAGAACATAAGGCGTTTGACGGGCAGCCTAGTAGACAATAGCTGGGTGGGGTTGTCCCCCTTCGCTGCCTCCTCCTCTTTCTTCTCTTCTGCAGCCTTAGCCTCGGGGCTCTTGATAGCATGGGTTTCAACCTCGGTGATATCTTTTATTTGCTGCTATTCTGGCGGCTGCCCCTTTTCATCATGTGGTAACCCCTCAGCCTCCTCCTCAACGCTCTTTAACTGTTGCGCCGACTCCTCCTCAAGGTCCTCATCAAATATTTGGATGACCTCCTTGGCACCTGAGCCACCTTCTTCATAGACCACCCTGTCAATGGTCCGGTGCTCGTACTTGTGGTGCTCGTGATATTCATCAGCCTCTTCCTCAATAGGCTTTGAGGCTTCCTGCTCTTGCTCCTCCAACTCTTTTGATATTTGCATTGTGGCCTCCATGGCCGGTGGCCCTGTTGGTGGTTGTGAAGGCTGAGCTATCACGAGGACTTGGGCAAGGGCCGCTTGGAGAGCCGGATTCATCAGTATTTGGGAAAGCTCAGGGGGAAGGTTCTGCATATGTCTAGTGAGGGCCTCAAGCATGGCAGCGACGGGAATGGGCGATGTAATTGTATCCAAAGGGAGGGATGTAATAGGTGACATGGTAGCAGAAGGGGAAGGGGAAGTGGTCATGCTGGAAGAGGAGTTAATGATGATCACTGACCCGGCTGTGGGCGAAGGGGCGAGATGGACAGAGATGTCCACTGCCAGCAGAGATGAGGCGACCATAGCCTGAGAAGCGGGTGGTGCACCAGGAGGGGCAGGGAGAAGCAAGGTAGGCTACACTTCTGTTGTTGTCACTGTTTGCTTGAGCCTCTTGGGAGATGAGCCTCCCGTTTCTTTCTTTGCTTGCTCCTTGGGGTCCACCGATTGTGTTGTTTCTATTCCCTTTCTCTTTTGAGACCTGGTGACAGGGGGAAACTTGGAAGTCTCACCAGCTGATGTGGTAGCGGCAACGTCCTCTATGGCGCTGGGCTCGCTCTTAAGCTCCTCATACATTAGGACTACTCCCTGTCGTTTCAGTTGCGCTACCTGCCCATTGACCCACTCCTTAGTCCGAGATATGATTGGCTTGGTGATAGTATCCAGGTCATCGACCTCTTGCTCATCCCAGTCTATGGAGGGGATTGGCAGGTTGGCAACTGCAGGGTACCTCAGGTGCATAAGGGTGGACTCATGTTCCTCGAGTTGGTCCGGCACCTGGAACAGTTGCACTTTTCTTAGGAACTGCACGGTCATGCGCATGTAGTGCCTCATGCGTACCTACTTGTCATCTTTGTAATCTACCCAGAAGTCTTCAATGTGGTATTTGTGGGCGTACGCCAGCCCCAATGACTTCCTAACATGACCATGCGGGTCCATTCACCGGTGAGCTGTGTACCAATCAAAATTATATTCCTTAAGCTCTTTCTCAGAGTTGCCAGTGCATTGAGATGTTTGCAGTCGGTACAGGCCCTGGTCGAGGGTCATGGGATAGGGGATCCCTGCTACGTGTTTGTTGCCGAAGACTATCTGGATGTGTTGGAGCTGCCAGGAAAGCTCCAAAAGAATGATTCTATCGTTCGGGTACCTTGGCAACTTGTTTGGTTGTTCCATGAAACCCTAAGCTCGGATGTAGGTGAATTTGGGGAACTGGATATATAGGAAGGCATACTCCTTCAAGAGTGCCTTGGCGCTGTGAGAAACCCTCCTTTTGAAGTCTCCGGCGATCAATCTGATGATGTGGCCTATGAAGGCGTCATTGACCCGGCAGTACTCCTTCTTGAAGTTTCAGTACTGGAGTTGAGGGTACTTATCAAACGGCTTGAGCCCTCGCCTATGTCCCTGATCCGGTGCCATAAATAGCCCACTATATTATCTTTGGCCTACCAGGGAATACACCAAGTAGGAGGTCATATAAAGCTTAGAACTTTTCTTAACGTTTACAAACTGCTCGTGGAAGCAGTTACTGATGATACCTCCCCAGTTGAATGAGGTCTTGGTGTTAATGTCCTCATTCTCTCGTAGGATCTGGTCAATGTAATATGCCATCCACTCTTCGAAGTAGGCGGCCGCCGAGAGACCCATGACCCTGCTCAGCATAGTTACGAGGTCGTGGTAGTCTCCGTGGAAGTCGCTACTGAACAGCTCTTGGGGAACCTTCACAGCGCTACCCCATTTCTCCTTAAGCCAGTAGAGGTTAATTGATTTCTTAAACCCTAATGGACTGGCATCCCACACTGCCTGGCACTGTTCCAAAGTGGGGACCTCCATATGTGGGAACGTGGGGATGTGAAATGTTTTCGTGATTCCTTCTGGCGACATGTTGGCGAGGATATTCCCCTCCTTGTCCACAATTGTTCTTGTGTCAGCTTGGTAGGCTTCTCGGCAAGCCATTACTAGTTTGGGTGCTATGAGAGAGGGAGGAAAGCTGGCAGCCTTCGCTATTCCACTTTGTCGTATGAGTCTGGTGTTCTTCGTGGTAGGGTTAACCTTGACCCTCTGGGTGAACTCATCTATGTTCACTTGGCCGATGTTGGTATCCGAGATCTCCTTCCAGTCTGTTGAGACCTTTGACTGGAGTGGCTCACCCTGAAACTGGAACTTCATCTGATCCTTATCTTCTTTTCCCTAAGCGGCTCTCTCGGATTTCTTGCCCTTATCCTTTTCGGCGGAGGCCCCTGAAGTTCCTGCAGCCGATTCCATATATTCTGCAAGCAAGGGCAAAGTTAGTGCAATGAAACATCAAAGCGTTAATGTTAGTTCATATTTCAAAGGTAACACCTAAATAATTATTCAAGTATAACACAAATCTCATCCTTAGACAATATCGATCTTCGTTTCAGGGCATTTGGACAATCTGGGCCTGCAGGGTCGGACTTCCCTGACAGGAATGCTGTCTAGAAGGGAGAATGCAACCGAAAGTTCCCAGAGACCCTCCTTGGCCAAATTTTAATGTTTTAGGAGGCCCATGATGGAGATCAGCAAATTTTAGGAGATGGGTCGAAGTCAGATTCTGGATTTGAGTTGGTTTGGATCGATCTAAGGAGGGCAGGAGGTTCCAGGTCGGGAAGCCATCATGAGACAGCCGCTGGCAATGGCAGATAGCTGGCAGAAATCCGACCGAGGAAGTCCGCTAGCGAAAGTCTGAAGGTCGGGGTCCGGGAGGCCACATGATGGCTGACATGAGGTTCAGTTTGACAATTAGGCTAGACGACATTCAGAGTGGTAGGGCCCGGTGGTCAGGAGGACACGAGCTGATGGCCGCCGCATGATTTTTGACCATTTTGAATGGCGGCGGCGAGGAGAAGACCGGAGCCCGGAGGCCGGGGAGCTAACGGAGGTTCACCGTCGAGGGTGGCAGAACCCTCACGGAGTTCTGGGGAAGGAACTCCGGACAACTGGGCCCGAAGCGTCCCATAGCATCGAGGAGATTTGGCACGGCCAGATGGCAAAGCGTGGCCCGGGTTCCGGCAACCAGGGGGACAGGGAGGAAATGCCGACAGCAAGGGATGCACCGACTTCCACGGACGGAACTCCGATAGCCGGGGTCCGGGAGGCGTGAAAGCACCTGCCTCAAAAGAAAACAGCGACGGCGAAGAGGCGCACGGGGTTTGGGGAGCGGGAAGCAGATGGGACCTTGCCGAAAGACTTCGCCATTAAAAATGGTGACAAACTAGATGCGGACATCCGACAGGGAAAACCCGGATGCCCGGGGCCGGCGAGAAGGATTGCCGGCACGAGGTTACGGTTCAGTCATGGAGGCTTCCAGAATGATGGGGCCCGGCAGCCGGGAAGACGTGACGCACCGGCTGCCGTGAGATTTCATCAATGATTTGAACGGCGGCGGAGAAGGGCGTCCCGGGGCCCGGAAACTGGAAGGCAGGGGCATGCATGCAGATGAGGCACGACGAAGTGCCAAGGGAAACCCAGGAAGGGAAACCTGATGCATCGGGCCCGGAAGGGCAGATTACCGTCAGGAGTTTTGGAGTTCTGGATTTCGACGGTGAAGGAGGGTTTCGGGCCCGGCAAGGACTTTTGCCCTACGCGACGAACAGTCGTGACACGGACAAGTCTCGAGCCGGTGGTGAGGGCAATTCCGATGGGTTCCAGAGATTTCTACGATATGGGTAAGGGGCGCCATTGAGTGTTCTTTTTATTTTAATCATTCTAACTAATTATTTAATTCATTCAAAACCCCAAAAATGATGAAAAAGATGGGAGGGCAAACGGGAATAACCTACCTCGAAAATGCCAAGTAGGAAGTTGTAGGATCCACTGGTGGGGTCGACGAGGTGAAGTTAATGGTGACGGTCGTGATGCAAATGAAGGCGCTGGGATCCTGCTGCTCAGCTTTGCAATTTCACTCCAATTCACAATGTGAAAATGACATTGGCAGACCGAGTATTATATACCCCATCCGCCATTAATACGTGCATTAATTCCAAGTACGGTCGCGCCAAAAGTTGGTGGAATTCAAATTTAGGTCGACGGCGGTGGTGGGAGCTCTGGGACTCGGCGGCCAGAAAGGCGCGGCGTGACAGCCGCCATTCCATTTTGCGTTGATCGGGCGACAGCGGTGGAGAGAGGTTCAGGCTCCGAGGCACGGGGAGCTGGAAGGAGTTCGCCGCTGAAAGCTTTCTTCGTGCTGGCTTGGGTGACGGCGGCGGTGAGCATCTCGGGGCCTGAGGGGCGGGCGGTCGCCGGAGGCTCGCCGTCGCAGACAGCGAGCCTGGGATGGAAATCCGGTGACGGACTTCCAGGGCCCGGGGCCCAAAGGGGCAGGCTCTGCCCGGGAAATCCCTGACGAACTTTGAATGGAAGACTGCAGGGCAGGCCCCGAGGGGCGGAAAGATGCCCAGGGAACGCCGCAAAGGGCAGCAAACGCGAAGGGGAAGCCCAAAGAGGGAATCCCAGAGGTCCGGGCCCGAAGGGGCCCAAGGCCGCTTCAGAGCCCAAAATGCCGGAGGGAACCCACAAGGCCCGGAAGGGCAGCAAAAACCAAAACGGAGGCATGGTCGATTTACGATAAAACCCTAGAGCGACATCGACCGTGCAAAACATCAAAAAAGAGGGGCATGCAAAACGTGGCAGCCCCAAAAGCCCTGGCGAGGTGAAAGAAAAGAGGGTCCCCGTTCCGAACGGGGCGTGTGTGCTAAGGGCACAATAGTATCCATCAAAGATGTCCACAAAAGAAAAAGCAGGCTTTTCAAGCGACGTACAAAGTGTATCAAGCAGTTGGTCCTAATTCCATGCACACTTTCGTATCCACCCATCATTGCTCATCTTCCCAAGTTTGGAGAGTCAAAGGTTCCAAGCTGTCAACCAATCCATCCCTTATCCCTAAACACACTCCATCCACACCTCCATGCATGATATCCAATTCTCACATTGACCATGCATTGGAAACAACCCTTCATCATAAGGATTTCGAAGGCACTCTATCGCGATGTGTGCACAAAGACAAAGTTAACCCTGGTATCGATAAAGTAGATCAAGAAT
Source organism: Sequoia sempervirens (assembly GCA_007258455.2). Classification (NCBI taxonomy): domain Eukaryota; kingdom Viridiplantae; phylum Streptophyta; class Pinopsida; order Cupressales; family Cupressaceae; genus Sequoia; species Sequoia sempervirens. Next base: position 978,199,487 of record VDFB02281492.1, read on the forward strand.
CTCAAAAGTTATATTCAAGTGCACATATCTTAGCAAAGCAGCTTCTTCAAGCAGGATATCGATGGCATATTATGACAGGGGCATCTACATCAACAACACCTTGTGATTCAATATAAATATTTTGAAAAAAATCAAAATAATCAAAATAATATGAAAATCCAAAAAAATCAGAAAAAGGATCAAAAAAATTGTCCTATAGTGAAAACCACTTTGGTGGTGCTTTGGGCAAGACCATGATGAAAACCTAGCAAACATGCATCATGTGTGGAATCAAGCATCTACGTGCACTAGTTCAGTTGAAAGCATCTCATCCCACCCATAATAAATCGAGCATTCCATCCATCTTATCCATAATAAATCCATTCATCCATAAACCATTTATCCAATCCATTTTCATCCATTTGCATCCATCATCCAAGCTATCTGGATCTTGATGAAAGTTTGGGACACAATTTACACTTGCATTTGGTAAACATCTTGACATGGGTCATTTTCATTGATCCTATCCTATGCAGCATTATCTGAGCCATGAAGCACTATCTAATGAGCATTCTTTATCTAAGCACCTTATCTTATCGCAAGATAATCCTTGGCATCCTTTGTGTGCTTTCCATATCCATCCATCCATACACCTGTTTGAGCATCCACCCATCGCATTCCATACATTGCTAAACAGTGGGGGCAGATATTTGCATCTTGCTTTAGGAATAAATCTTGATCTATATCCTCCAACTTATGTTGTGATCTGAACATTGGAAAATGTGAAATCAAATTGGTCAAGCATCTATAATCCAAAATTCAAATCACTAGCCCATGGCACATTTTGATGAGAAAACATCTTTTGTTCCAAATCAAGCTTCATCAATCATGATCAATTGAATCCAATCAATCCATAATCTTGGGATATCCTTCCCAATCATTGTGTTTCTTAACACTATCCTTGCATTGTTGTGCATCCTCAACAATGTTATCATCATCAATCCTGATCAATCAAATCCTTGCATTGTTGTGCATCCTCAACAATGTTATCATCATCAATCCTAATCAATCTTGATCAATCAAATCCTTGCATTGTTGTGCATCCTCAACAATGTTATCATCATCAATCCTAATCAATCATGATCAATCAATCCTTGCATTGTTGTGTATCCTCAACAATGTTATCATCGTCATCATCAATCCATCGATCTGATCAATCAACCTTAGCTTGGTTTTCAACAAAATTCCAAATAGATCACTGATATTATCACACATATCCATATTCAAATTGACAAAATCATGCAAAAAATCCAAAAAACATCCAAAAAAATAAAAAATCCAAAAACATTTGAAAAGCATCAAAATCCAAAAACATTCAAAAAACAAAAAATCCAAAAACATTTGAAAAGTCAAAAATCAAAACATTTGAAAAAATCCAAAAACCCAAAAATAGCCTCAAAACATTTCGGAAAACATCAAAAACATCCAAATATTTAAAAAAATCCATCCGTCTCATTTTGCTTTCACCCGCAATAATCAATCATCCATAATAAATGGATCATCACCTTCATCCTTTGGCAACACAAACAAAAACAATCATAGCAGTCAGCAAAAGCAAGCTTCAATCGTAAAATCAAAATCGAAACAACATACTTCTAAAACAAAATCAAACTCTTGATCAGTCGCAAACATGTTAATCAACTTTATATCATTAGCCTATCAATCAACTTATCAAACCATCATCATCCTATACAATGCATGTCCTATGATATATCGTTTTGACAATGGGCATCATTTTGGATATCACTTTGGATCTTATCCTATCAAAACACATCCCTTTGGCTAGAGATATGAAGAACATTGGCTTGTTTGCATACTTGATCTTTTCTTTTGATTCATCTTATTGCACTCATTCCAAGGACGTCTCAATGATATCCGAACAAAGGATTTAGTGAGATAGGAATGGGGCAACGATCATTATCTTTTATTTGCTATGCTTGTTGGATGTTCTTGTAAAATAACTTGGTGAATACTTGCCTTGTTAGGTATGCCCTAGCAAGGTTTCTATATGTCTAGTGTGAACAAGAATACTCCTATCTGTTTGTCGATTCAAAGTCCATCGCACTAGGTACAACGCCATCCTGGTTCTTTATACCTTGATGCATCGTATCTACATGTGTAATCAAACATAAGGTAAGTAGCCCTTTTAAAATCCCAATCCTTGATAAGAAAATCATCATCATTTATCATCATCATCATCTATCATCATCATCATCTCTAATAAAGTCTCGATCAATCATGGACTTGTTGGATCCTCTTGTCATCATCTCATTTCCGCACTAACATCATCATCATCAATGCATCCATAATGCATCCATCCTGCATCCAAAAACTGCTAGTATACCACATATCATTCATATCATACATAATAGGAAACATCGATCATTTCACATACATTGCATTTGCATCATCATCATAATATAGACCTGTTAATCTAAGCATCTGCATAAATCATCCATTGCATAATCACAACATATCACATCATCAATCTCATCCATCTCATTTTCATCATCATCCATGACCATCCATTTTGAACCTCTTTATCATGAGATCGACCCTCAAATTGAATCTTTTCACTTGATCTCTTGAGGGGGCAATGTACCAGTGTACTTTCCGCTTGGGCATCCGAAAAATTAGAAATTTTTTTAATTTTGATCGTGGCAAGTTTATTCTTTGAACCAATGCAACATGTACATTTCTTCAAAGAGGGGAAAAATGTAGACACGTGAAATTGACATCATGCATTCTGATAGGTCATATTCATCCATTTGGCAAATAAATCAAGTTTATTTATCAATCTCCTAAAGTCATCAGTTTAAATCAAATAAATCAACTTGATCCCATCACCCTCTTTTTAATTAAATAAATCAAGCCTTTTATTTAGTTAAATCCCAAATGCATCTTCCATCCTTCTTGATTTAAATAAATCAAATATTCAAGTCAAAGAGGTCAAACATCCTAATCATCATTAATTTAATCTAACCATGATTAAATGCTAATCTTACCCACTTGCATTCTCTAGATTTTGCCACTTGCACCAATAAATCCATTTATTGATTTATTAAAATCAGCATTTTCACTCAACATGGCATCCATGAGGACTATTCCATCAGATTTGAATTCAAAATCAAGTGGGAATGTACATCCAACAAAGAAATTAATAAACTCTTACATGTCCCCCACTCAGCATTTACTCTCAAATTTGAATTTGAAATCTCCCTCTCTTGGGCACATTTCCCAAATCTTGCACATGCATCAACCACTCACATGATGACAAGTGTCCTCATCTCATTGGTCCAATATTTAGTCCCACATTGGTCCCTTTTCAACATTCTTATCATTTGAAAATCTTTAAATAGAGGCATCATTCTTCAACAAATCATCCACAAAGCTAATGCAAAGTCACTCTCTTCATTTGAGAACTGATTTTGTCCACAACTCCACAAATCATCTCCACAATCACTTATGCAAGCTCACTCTCTTTGTTTGAGAAATGATCTTTTCCATCATTATCATTATCTTCAACAAATCATCCACAAAGCTAATGCAAACTCACTCTCTTCATTTGAGAACTAATTTTGTCCACAAATCCACAAATCATCTCCACAATCACTCATGCAATGTCATTCTCTTCATTTGAGAAAGGGCTATTTTCCATATCAAAATAGCACCAATCCCCCCATAAGATCAAGTGTTTGCTTCGTTTAAGAATAAGGAGTAGTTATTTTTTATTGTATTTGCTTAAGTATTTTTATCTTTTTCTTTGTTCTCTAACAATGCAAATCGATTTTATGGGGGATTTTTATTCTGATCTTGCATTTTTAGGCTAACGATGTAATTTGTTTGCTTTGATTCGTGCAATTTTGTAGATTAGGGATCTACATTGTGTTTCCTCCAAATTAGACATTAACCACATTTTTATCTCTTTCAATTAAACTATGACCTTTAGGTTAAACCTTAATTAAGGTTTACTAAAAAGAATCAATAAATAGTCTCTAAGCACTCTCTTATATTTTCTAAGCTTGAATGAAATGATTTTCTTTCTAAATTTAAACTATACAATCAATAATATTTTTTTTAATTATCCAAGTTTATACTTTACTATCCACAATAATCACAATAATTCGACTTCTCTATTAACATCGTTACTTTCTTTTTTGGTGGAATAATTTAGGTTCCTTTAATCATAGGTATTGAAGTAAATCATATTATTTCACTAACTCCTCAAATCCCTAATAAATATTTAACAACCATTTCTACCTTCTTAAAGCTTAAGAGGGGGGGCATCAAATAGTGATAGGTTCAATAACACTTGTTAAATGGACTAACATGCCTTCTAACATGCACGCCACTTACATAACCCTAATATTCTTGAGTGCTTTTCCTTTGCAAATTTAAGTTAATTTCTAGTTACCTATCATTAATTAAATTTCTAGAATGGTTAAAGTTTGGCTAACACACATCTTTAAAATGTTTAATAAAGATGGTAAATTGTTGATAGATTCCAAAGTATCCCCACATGATCTAGACTCTCAAAAGTTATTAAGTTGGAAATATTTTAAAACTTAATTGTTAGAAAGTGATTCACATGTTGATCACATACACATTAGCAAGACCCATCTTACTCCCAGAGTACCTAGTGTTGCAACCTAGGCTCTAATATCAAATGTAATGCCTAAAAAATTTCAACCAAAAAATATAGTTAAGGACAAAACACAAATTTCAAATTTTAGACGCGACCACTAACATAAATCCCACAGACTGCTCCTTATACATGCACTTCATGAAAGAATAACAATATTTGACCTAGATAAATTAATATAAGAACTCAACCATCTACACATTTTCTTTAACATTCATGGTTGGGTTCCAAATGGAGATATGGAATCCACATCACCAAGGTAGGCTTGATTAGTTCTATGAGTTCATCAATAATCAAAAGCTCAGTTCAAGTCACAAGTGATGTAAATAGAATATATATCAATAGTATCTTTAAGGAATAATAAGAGAACAAGCCTAGGGGCCAAACCTAATTCCTCGGGGGCTCGTCTCTGATAGCCTTGCCTACGTATATAATTCGTAAAGGAATCGTAGTTTGATACTTTGGGTTTACTTCAAATCATATTTGATTGACAAAAAATACACAAATCATCGAGATTTAATTCATGACTATTTTGTCAATAGCTTAATAAATATATAGAGTAGACAACTATGGTTAATCTATGTAAGCTCCTAACTTGATATGATAAGAAGTATACAACCCATGATACCTCATTCCAGTACACAAATCCGCAATTGATTATAATATAGATCCATATAATTCCCATCCATATAATATGTTATTCCATCTACCTTCTCACATAGTTAAACGACTTTTAAGATGCTATGATTTGTAATATTAATCGAATAATTAAATAGAATTTCAAAAACTATTTAATACTATATGAATATAATAAATTAATTTTTATATGAAATGAGAGTAATATAACAATAACCTAATCATAAGGTCTTTAAGACTAAATTTGTAACCATCATGGTTATTATTATGATGATACAAAATAATTCTATTCAAGAAAATAAACCAAACCATAATATCCAAGTTACCAAACAATTTATAGCTTGCTGATTTTAACAGAAAAAAAGGGCAGTGTTTGAACAGTCATAACTTTTACATCTCTTACCCAAATTTTAAAATACAATATGAATTAGAAAGGTGAAAGGACAAGGAATAACACCCAGAAAGCCTTTAAGAGATTACTAAAACATGTGTGAGCAGTTTTGACTATAACTTAGCCCATTATAAACCTATCAGAATAGTTGTTGACAATTTAATTACATTTTCTTTTCTTTCCTTTCTTTTTTGTAACCATTATAAGCATTTAAAAAATTGTACCTCATGATCCAATATATGTCACAAAGCATAAAAAGATACTAGAAATAATTAATGTAAATCAAATAGGTATTTACAAGATAGAAAAATACACTCATTTTGTATGTTGAATAATTATTTGCTAAATTTAGATTCACCCTAAACTACGACCAATTTCACCATTAATTGGATTAATAATGATAAATATTTATATATGAGATTTATATCAAATAACCTTATATATTCTCCTATCTAAAACTATATGTCTTCATTTATATTAAATTGATTGCATAATAGAACTCCATTATTTATAGGTTTCTTACTATGATAAATATTAACCATGCATATCAAGATTTGTATATTTCGCTATATGTAAGATATTTATAATATATTTTTTATACATATAAAAGACTAACAAATAGAAAAAATATTTTTACCCACTCACTTCCTTGTTACCATTAAAATTGTCCATGTTAACCTAACTACCATCATAACAATTGGTTAAAATACTTGAATACTCCCACTTTGTTTTTCTCATAAAAGATTCTAAACAACTAGTACATTGTTCATCTAAGGCTTCACACACCCTAAACAAAAAAATAGTGGCACCTATTCTTTCCGCTTATTTTCAACTAACCAAATAAATTTACTATTTTGAATTTTTTTAATCGTTTCAACAATTATAAAGCATTTAAAGTCAAAATAAAAGCCCTTTCAAACAATTTCGAGATTATCTGGAAGATTGATTTCTATCAATTGTAAAAAAAAAAATAGTAATCTTCAAACAACATGCCAAAAGGTATGAGCTACTTAAAGCATGGATCTAATTCATATTTACCATATTGGATTTTCTTGTCTTTTCATAACAGACTCAGCAAAGCTTGAGATTCTAAAAATATGGAGCATCTACAAAGTTCCTTTTTCCAATTTTAAGCAACATGAACCATATTCAATTATGGTTCACTAAGATGTGATATCTAACAACGGTCTTGATTGTGCTTTGATCACAACTGTCACTATTATTACTGCTGAAATTGCTCTCTTATTGGTTTTATACATTAAATATGTACTATTTAATTGTTAGTACCAATTTACCTTAATTTGTATAATATTTTTAGTGATGTGGTTATGAGAACAATTATAAAACATCTCAGCTAACATTTATTTCATTTTCCATTGAATGCAAAATATCCTTTATAAAAATTCTTATACACATGCATGAAGCTGACATATATAGGTGTGTGTGGGGTATAAATATGTAGTTTAAAATGAAATTCCCAATGACAATACATGTGCTTCTATGCAGGCTATTGTTATTCTTTAGCACCTCCATTACTTTATTTTTTTACTCATAATAATAGTAATAATTGCATGAAAGCCCTGCATTTTGTCTGATCAACGTTGAGTGAGGACTTTAGGTTTTCAAGCAATGAAATATTTAGACGTAAGGCTAAGATCTGAAACTTTTATTAACTCTTTGTGCGAAAGGAGAATGTCAAAAGTTTTAGTTGCATCTATGATGCTAAAAATGGAATATCTAATCCACACTAAGCTTGACCACACACAAGTTGAAATTATTCTTTAACCTATAAATCTACGAGACTTCCACAATCACCCATCAAATGCAAATACAGATATAGCATTATAAGAGTGACTCTCCAATGTTGGATTGCTTTAAGAGTGACTCTCTCAAATACAAATACAAATATAGCATTATAAGAGTGACTCTTTGCAACCCTTCAAAGCACCAGAAAGGCTACGCCATTCAACTCCAGATTGGATGCCAACTTTGGATTTGTAGACCTAATTCTTTCAAAGACCCTCGATTTGGCAACCAAATGGGATTCTCCAATGTTGGATTTCTTTTACAAACTTATACACTTCTCCTGCACATTGTCATTAAGAGATAACATACTTCTTTAATGGTGTGGCAGGAGACTCTCCTTGTTTCCGGCCTCCAAGTCCTTTCTAATAAAGGCCCACACAGTAAACCCATATGCAGCCCATAACTCATAATTAAAATTTGGGAACTCCCACTAATAGTGATCTCATCCGCTTGTCAGTTGATGACATGACAAAAATAGATAACTTGTGTTCCAAATTACATAATGGTTGCCCAAACCTACAAGTCTCCTCTTTACTTAAGATTTTTAATTTATTTTTATTATTCAATGTTCATTTTATATCTTCTTATGTTGTAGTTGTGGCTGCTCCAATAGTCATGTATGCAAAAGAAATCATGGTTTACAAGATGCCACTGCACATGTGAAAAATCATGTGGACTTTACTCACAACCGTAAATCCCTTGATCTCTTTCAAATGAATCCCCCACGCACTAAATTTTATAACATACATTTTCTCATTATTTAGTTATTATATTCACGTTAATATTTTTAGCTATATATATATTTTTTGATGTATTCTTCATTATATTAGTAATCTTATTTTTTCACTTTGAAATTATCTTATTCTTCATATATGTGTTACTATGATTTATGCTACTATAGAATAAGGATTTTATTGATACATTATAACTATAACTTATTGTGTATAATGAATATAACATATAATATTAGTGTCAAATCTTAAGCATGCAAAAAAGTGTAATTTTCAATCACTAACTAAACCTTAACATGAGTTGATCTAAAGTTCCATCATGAGCTCGTAAAGTATTTTACCAACTTAACTTAAGAGTTTCTTGCACATAATATGACTGATTTGTATATGATTATGTCCTATTTTATTTTCATGTTACTAACTAAATATTCATTAGTCATAGAGTTTAATAACTAGCAATCGCACCTTTGGTGTGCAATGGGTACGCCAAAGGGTGTAGAAAGTTAATGTGGAGAAAAGTTTTTTTGTATTTTTTTTTTGGATATATTGTGCAATAAAGGTCTTATTAGAGAAGTAATATGCATCCATTTACAAGGAGCCAAATAGGATTGAAACAAAACTTTTGAATAAGGAAAATAGTTAAGCTCCTTGACCACAAATATCTACATGTTTGGGTCCATTTTGTTTGATTTTTCTATTTTATCTTTATAAAATTTTCCTTGTTAGGTCTAACATTATTGATACATAGTTGAAATGTTTGGAAATTTTTGATTAATTTAACTGTCAAATGTGATTGTTAGTAATGTCATCCACTAGGAGTTAAAATAAAGAGGTGAAAATTATTCAAAATACATAGCACACCAACAGACAACCAAAAATTCTCATGCAATGGCTTTCTAAAATGAAACTATTTGAAGTGATGTGTACCTTGAAATAAAAAAATAAAAATGGAGACACAATAATATCCAGTTGTAAGAAAAATGTACTAAACTTTTTTTTTCCCTAAATGTCCATAATATGTTTTAAAGCTCCCACACACAGGTAGAATACTAACAAAATTAATGAGATTTGACTTAACACATGAGAATTGCATTTTCTTGGAAATTTGTAGATTTTTTTTTAATGATTTCATATTGTGCAATTATGACAGATCATGAAGCAACATTTGTTTTGAGGAAATTATTATTTACCAGTTGAAATCAATAATCAACAATTTGAAATTTGACCACATTAACTTCTTGTTTTTGACTTGCTAATGGAAATAGCAAGCCAATTCTGATTGGGGATTTTAATATCATCAATTTCTTGAAGAAGAGACAGGTGACCAGTTCTTCAGTAATGATACAACAACTTCCCTAAGATAACTAATCACCAAAAATAGCCTGGCTGACGTGAAATATGTGCATGGTACATTCACTTTGAATAACAAACAAAAGGAAACCATTATATTGAAGAAAAATTAGAAAGAATGTTCATGTGGTAGTGGCTTGGAGGTTCCTATTCAGCTCTCAAACCAAGGTGCACAACCCTGTACTGTTCAATCCAGATTGGAAAAGGTAGATGGGCTCCAAAAGCCTATCAATTCATATAAGAGAATGTGTTTGACTCACTTAAAATTTTCTTTGGGCATTGGGAAATGGTGGAAGGAAGTTAAAAATATCCAGGGACATGCTTGTTGGAAACAGGGGAGAACAAAAAACAAAGATAGATTTATATTAAACAAAATAAAACATTACATTGATTTACAGAGCTGTAACTCTTACATTCAGACTAATATCCCTAACAGCTCTATGGAGCTAGACTCTGTTGAAAGAGTGAGTAGCCATATCACATTTTCCTCTATTTATAGAGGGCTTAGGAATTCTCCAGATTATGGAACAGTAAAATCATATTCCCATTGCCATGGTTGTGAGAACTTTCTAGAATTGTCAGTGGGGAAGATTCTAGTTTCTACACTACACAACTTTGACCACGTGAGCGAAATTACTTGCCAACACTCCCCCCTAATTTCTACCATGAATTCACATTGCAATCTTAGTCTCTTTCACTAATGCTGCGGCATCTAAAAAAATTCTAGTGATCGAACCTAGGAAATCCCATGTTGCAATTGGGATGCTCTAACCATGAGCTCTGGCCCTCTTAGTTACCAGTCCATCGTAGGTTCAGGTGTGATTCACTTGTTTTATCAACACCTCCCATTGAGTCACTCTGCGGGTGCTTCGGGATCCTAATAGACTCTTGACATCTGTCACAAATGGTGACAGGATTTCCTCAAATTCACCTCCTACATAGTTGCGGCCTCTTTGAACAGTGATCCTCCTCTTTCCCACGCGTACGACTAGAACCATGAACAACAATATTCCTTAGCAATTTGTGATCCGCACACAATGCTTTACTACAGTCTCATCTGATCCTTGCTTCAGTTCTGTGAATCCATTCTAACTCCTTCAGATTGACGAAGCTCCCACTACTACAACAGCAGATCAGGAAGACAACATCGATATCAACTATTTCAGTAGGATCTCTTCTATCGGAAAGCTCTTCAAACCGGTGGCTCCTTATCCTTATACTACCATCTTGCACATACTCCTTTTCCAAGCAAGCTCTTTAGGAAACTTCTTCAAACAAACCAATCAGCTCTCCATTTGTCCTCTGCCTCTTTTCTTTGGCAGCGATCTCTTACATGCCAATATAGCGATTCACTTCTTTTAATCTGGTGCTTTCTCCTTTGATAGAGACTTGATCTCCTTGCAAGCAGCGAACTCTTTCAAAGATCTTTTGCATCTTCAAATAAGCGTACTACTCCTTTAGCTAGAGCTAACTTAGACATGAGCAGCTCCTAACAGATTTCTGAAGACCTTTCAAACTTGACACAATGGCTTTTTCAATGGCAACAAACTCCTTTAGACTTCTGCACACCTTCCTTATACCTACAATCTACTTTCATTCTGGAACATGCTACAGCGACTACACAACTCTCTTCATGTTTTCAACATAGCATAATTCTGCAAGAGTCAATTTCCATCTCACAGCCTATCTAGCTCACAAAAGACTACTCAGACACAAAACCCACAATCCTCTACTCCCACTGAGCATGACCTACATGGCTCTGATACCACTGTTGGAAACAGGGGAGAACAAAAAACAAAGACAGATTTATATTAAACAAAATAAAACATTACATTGATTTACAGAGCTGCAACTCTTACATTCAGACTAATATCCCTAACAGCTTTACGGAGTTGGACTCTGCTGAAAGAGTGAGTAGCCATATCACATTTTCCTCTATTTATAGAGGGCTTAGGAATTCTCTAGATTATGGAACAGTAAAATCATATGCCAATTGCCATGGTCGTGAGAACTTTCTAGAATTGTTGGTGGGGAAGATTCTAGATTTTACACTACACAACTTTGACCACGTGGGAGAAATTACTTGCCAACAATGCTGTGGTGTATGGATTCAAGGGAACGTTGGACTCTTGGAGCACCTTGAACACAAAATAAAAGATTGATGCCATGAGGTTTTTGGCAATGTTTTCAAGTGGAAGCTAATCCCTAACTAGGGAATCAACAAAAAACTGATCCAAAAGCAAGGTTTCTCAGATGATATGGCTTCTCAATAATACTCCTTAATGCAAAGGTGAGCAGAAACCTAGGGAGAGGCTGATAAAAAATGGGGACTCAAACACCAAATTCTTCCCCAAATATGTAATTAACAGACAACACATTATTTGGTCTTCTGAATTAAAGCAAGAAAGAAGAATTAACTCCAATTCAAATTATACAAGAGATGACGATTGCACTTTATACAGAATAATTTGAATAATTCAAATTTACTTTAGATGAGTTCACTTGCTTGTGCCTTATGAAATATGTAGTGGAACCAAATATAATCTGAAGTGATATAACATTTTGAAAAGGTAGTGCTACAAGGGGGACCATCAATGATGAAATCAACCTGATCCATTCATGTGGCTGTTGAGGTAATGAGAAGCTTTTTAATCAGAAAAATGTTTATATTGAAAGAGTTTGTAAGTCCAAAATTGCAGAATTTTTTAGTGTCTAATAAAGCTCTTAAATAAAGGGAAACCATGGTAATCAACAGATCCAATATCTACACATCTATAACACAACCATTGTAACGAGGAGAAGCATGTCCTTAGCTTTGGTCTACATCACAGAGATGGATAAATGTCTCAGCAATGCAATCATTGCATCCATGAGATAACCTATCTTTGAGGCATTCTATCAAATAGTTCACGTGCCTTTTCTATGCTTCCACATTTTGCATACATGTCTACCAGAGCATTTCCAACTATAATACCTGAAAAATTTCCTCCATCTATGATGCTTTGATGGGAGGATATTGGCGAAGGCTGTGGAATTTGGCTTTACACCTGCCAATTGCATTTGCTTGAAAGTTTCTAAAGCCTTCTCAACAAATCCATTTTGTACATATCCTGCAACCATTGCAATCCATGAGATGAGATCTTTTTCAAGTATTCCGTCAAACAGTTCACGTGCCTTGTTAATGCTTCCACTTTTTGCATGCATATCTACTAGGGTTGTTGCTACTATAAAATTTGACAAAGTTCCTCTATCGTTTATGCTTCAATGGATGTAGATACTATTCCAAAGCTCCCATTTTGGCATGAGCAGGGAGGATGCTAGTAAAGGTTGCGTAATTTGTCTTCAAACCTGACAATTACAAATTTGCTTGGAAATTTCTAAAGCCTTTTTAAAAATCCATTTTGTGAATATCCTGCAAGCATTGCAGTCCAGGAGATGACATCTCTATGAGGCATCTTGTCAAACACTTCACCTGCCTTGCCTATGCTTCCACATTTTGCATACATGTCTACCAGGGTAGTTCAACTACAACTATAAACTCAACATATATCAATGGCCATATATCAATTGTTGGAGTCATTCCAGGAGAAAGGAAAGTATTTAAAATCATTTTGGTGATGTGTTTGAGAGTGTGAATCTATGTTGAAACAATCTATCAAATGTTGAATTCGAAGATGAAACTTTTGTATCAGTATTTCTGTTAAAAATAGTTGCCACTTTTCATGTGACCAAAGAAAATTTGAAGTTGCAATATTTTTTGAAGCTACACAGTTCCTCTTACATATAAACCAGATGTGAGTGTGCCTCAAGATGCAATGTAAGTGTGCTTCAAGGTGGCCTAGAAATGCAATAAGACGGTGATTAAACAACAAAAAGAACATAATTGTAGTTGGGGAAAAAGAGTAAGTGTAATAGTAACCTCTGTTGACTCCTCCAAATGAACTCCTGGGCATGGTGGATGCTTGCTACACCCATAAAATTAATCAACTCCACACTAGTCTTTGAATAAATCAGAAACTCTGTAGCAAGTAACTATTCTGAGCACCCACTACATAATTAATCTGGGGTTTGCTATTTGTGGGCTTTGAAGATAGACCAATTGTGTTAATTTTCATTGAGCAGTTGAATCATTGCCCAAGCATTGTCAATAATGTGACACTACACTCTGGATCTATATAAACAAGTATTAGATTGTTTGGATTAAATCCTAGATTTTATTTTAGAAAATCTTTATATCCAACTATTACAGAGGCTGCTACCCAACAGTCTAAATGAAGTACAATCAATGATATGGGTATTCTTGTTCTATGTGAGTAAATGTAGGTGGCATTGATTGGCAGTAGAGGGCCAATTTATGATATTGTAATATTTAAATTTTAAGGAGCCCACACAGAGGACGGGCTGAAGCTTAGGCTCAAGATTAATATAAGATAGAGACATGTTTTAACAAGGCAAAAAGGAATGGAAGTTAAGCGGCACAATCAATTGTGGTCCCACCATGGCTTCTGTAAAAGAAATTTGTGAATGTTTTTGTACGTTGTGCTACCGGTGGTTCTTTAATGAATAAATGGAAAGTTAGATAGTGAGAGCAAACAAAGGTAGAACCAAATGCCTGTTAGTTTGTTTTATACTTTTTCCACCAAGGAGAATGCGACGTTTATGTATATTATCTTTACTTATCTCCACCCTACTTTCACTACACCAACAATCCTCCTTATATCATTGGATATGAGAGCTATTCCTGTAGATTTCATGGCTACCACAAAGCCTTACACACCCACAACTATAAGGACATGTGTTGCTGCTAATGCCGGTACATAATTAATTCCATCACCAACCATGGTAGTGATGCCCTCCTGCTTTAGCCCTCGAATAAATCTGAGCTTGTCTTCTGGGATTAATTGGGCATGAATTTCAATTTCTCCTACCTGTACGCCATTACCAGGGCTTCTCTATCGGTTAAAAATGTTGTGACAGGATTGCTTACTCAAATTAGCCATTTAATACATATGTAACTCTTTTTCAATTTCTATTTATAATTGTTGATTTGTTGTTGATTCGTTTATTTTGTAGCCGTCGGCAGAAGATTTTGAGGCTTCCCATTTGCATCTTCCGCCATTTCTACACATCAACGGTTGACATTGAGGGAATTGTCAACCATGCCGTCTCCCTCCATCTGAACCCTTGAAGGAGAAAATGAGCTTTGAAAGCTTATATAGGGACACGCCTTCAACATAATTAGTAAAAATTTAACCAAATCCACTACTCATAACTATTATACCACCAATTTTAATTTGTAATCCAATAAAAAATACATATACCTATAATATTTAATATAGCATGTGTAAACATAAACAAATAAATAACACGGTGAGATTCAATTATAAGATTCATACTAGAAAATCCCTAGAAGCATATATGGGGAGTAAACCGAGTGACCTTACAATTTTCTTCAATTTCTTTGACTGTATGACAAACTGGAAAAATATTGTGAAATATTCTGCAACTAATTTTTTTGGAAATGTCTTCAATTGCGAATTTTTTTAGCTGGAATCAATTTCCTAGAAAAAAATTGGCCATGAAGTTTCTTAAACTAATATTTTTGTGAATAAAAAATAATGATAGCAGGCAGAGGCAAAGAAATTAAGCGGAAAAAATAAAATATTCGTGTTGCTGCACAATAACAAAATTCTTCTTTCACATTGCTTGAGTAAAAAATATTTACATGAGTTCTTTATATAGAGAACTTTAGATACATTAAGAAAATTGTAGAATATAGGCCGACATATTATTTTTATTATTTTACCTAACCCTAAACTTCTAGAATTTACCTAACCCTAGCCGACATAAAAGTATAAATAAAAATAAATAAATAAAACTTAACCTACAGCTGGTAGAAATTACTAGAATATTTTAACACTCCCCTCTAATTTCTACCAGAAACTATATTAATATTTACAATGCCCAAAACTCTTCTAAAAAATTCAAATTGCTCTTGTGCTAAAGCCTTTGTAAATATGTCTACAAATTGTTCTTCAGATCTGCAATGTTGTAGATTGATTTCTCCATTGTTCACTAACTCCCGAATAAAGTGATATCTAGTATCAATATGTTTTGTTCTCTTGTGAAAAACATGATTCCTTGATAGTGCAATGGTGGACTTGTTGTCACAATAGATTATAGTTGGCTCCTCTTGTTCATGCAGTAGATCCTTCAAGACTCTTCTCATCCACACTGCTTGACATGCTCAAATGTGTGCTGTTGCACAATATCATTAATTCATAACATGATTACAATCAATACATCGAATGCTGCTGCATTCATGATCACTTGATCATTACATTTGCTTGACACCTTTGTTTTACAATTGCCTCATTATATAGAGGTCTTTCATTCATGCTTTGCATTTTTGGACTGTTCTATTCCTCATCTATTTCTAGAAACTTCCTCTAGAAAATTCTATCCTAGAACATTCCAACTTTCTAGAATTTTCCTTTTTTTAGCTTTTTGTTTTTTTCTCATTTAATTAATTAATTACAATTTATGGGAGAAATTACATATGCCAACACTCCCCTTAATTTCGACTGTAAATTTTTCATTCCCAAATTTTATTTCCAAATCTTGTCTTTCAAGTCTGCTGACTCACTCAAATATTTTTCTTGCAAACTATCTTCAAGATCTGTTGATCTTTTATTTCATATCCTGGTGGCTGCTGCACATAAACCTCTTCTTCTAAATATCCATTCAAGAAGGCTGATTTAACATCCATTTGATAAACCTTCCATTCGTTTTGAGCTGCAATAGCTAGTACCATTCTAATAGTGTGAAGTCTTGCTACAGGTGCAAATGTTTCATTATAATCAACTCCATATTCTTGAGAAAACCCTTTAACTACTAGTCTTGCCTTATATTTGTCAATTTCTCCATTTGCATTATACTTAGTTTTATAAACCATTTTACACCAATGTAATCTTTTTCCTTAGGCAAATCAACTAAATCCCATGTATCATTCTTCTCAATGGATTCCATTTCATCATTCATTGCATTAATCCAATGTTCTTCCTTAATTGCATCTTCAAAATAAATAGGATCTTGAGCAAATAAAGCAAAATTTGATTGCAAATCTATCCTATCTCCTTGATCATAAATTTCTTGCAAACTTCTAGATTTCTTGCTTTTAAGCTTTGATCTTAATGATGCAAGTGTAGGATTTGATTCATCACTTACTTGTGGACTTGAAGATTCTCCTTGCTCAATTTCTCCTTGTGTACTTCTTGATGGTGTTCCTCCTTGTTCATTTGATTGATCTCCTTGGTTTTCTTGATCTTTTTCTTCTTGTTCATTATATGGCAATGCTGCAACACCTGTAATTGTTTTGTCTATGTTTCCATCCCAAGATTCTTCCTCTTTGAACACAACATCTCTACTTACAATGACTTTCTTGGTAATAGGATTAAACAACTTATATGCCTTAGATTGTTCATCATAACCAATAAAAATGCATTTTTCACTTTTATCATCCAACTTACTTCTTGTTTCCTTAGGCACATGTGCAAATGCAATACAACCAAATATTCTGAAATGAGAAACACTATGATGCTTACCACTCCATGCTTCTTGTGGAATCTTGTCCCTTACAATCTTCATTGGACTTCTATTCAAAATATAAACTGTGCAAGCTACTGCTTCAGCCCAATACTCATTAGGTAGATTCTTTCCTTTCAACATGCTCCTTGCCATTTCCATTATTGTTCGATTCTTTCTTTTTGCAACACCATTTTGCTGAGGTGTGTAACTTGTAGTAAACTACTTCTTTATTCCATGATACCTGCAATAATCCAAAAACTCATTTGACTTGAATTCACCTCCTCTATCTGATCTCAATACCTTGATGGGTAGGCCACTTTGTTTCTCAACCAATGCTTTGAATTCCTTGAACTTTCCAAATGCCTCAGATTTATATTTCAGAAAATAAACCCATGTTTTCCTACTAAAATCATCAATGAATGTTAGAAAATAAATGCTTCCCCCTAAAGATGGTGTTTGCATTGGACCACATATATCAGTATGCACAATTTCTAAAGGTGCCCATGCTCTATATGACATTCCCTTTGGAAAACTTGTTCTATGATGCTTAGCCAAAATACAACTTTCACATGAACTTAATGGTGCTTCAATAGGGGGTAAGCCTCTTACCATTTCTTTCCTTTTCAATAAACACAATCCTTTGAAGTTAAGATGACCATACCTCAAGTGCCATATCCATGCTTGATCTTGACTTGATGCCTTGAAACTTGCTTCAATATTCTCCATTAATTCATTTTTCATTTGAAGTGGGAACATTCTGTTATTTATCATTTCAACTTTTGCAATCACCTTATTACTAGGAGGAATATCAAATATAGTGCACACATTATTTTCAAAAACAACTCTATAACCCTTTTGAGAAAGTTGTCCCACACTTATGAGATTATGCTTCAAACTAGGTACAAAATAAACATCAGGAATAGACTTCTTACCAAGCTTTGTCATCACATTAATTGCACCTTTACCTATGACTACAACTGTATTATCATTCCCCAATTTAATTTCTAATTTCACTGAAGTATCCAAACTTTCAAACAAGGCTTTATTTCCTGTCATATGGTTACTGCAACCACTATCTAGAAACCAAATGTTACTTGAACTTTCTTGAGCTACATGACAACTAATGAACAATGTCTCAGAATTACTCTCAGAAAAATTTGCAGTTTGCTTTCCCATATCAGCTTGCTTCTTTCGACATTCATTTGCAATATGACCATACTTCTTGCAATAGTAACATTGAACATTCGATTTGTCATACCTTTGTGATGCTTGATTGTTATAGCGTCCCCTTGAATTGAAACTTTGATTTCTCCATCCTCCTGGATCTGGACTCTTCATTTCTTCTCTTTGAAAATTGCTTCTTCCTCTTCCTCTTCCTCTGAATCCTAGATTTCCTCTTCCTCTGCCTCTGCCAAATGTCATTTGTGCTTTGAATGCACTCTCCAATGAGGTATTATTATTCCTGTTCAATCTCAACTCATAATTTTTCAAAGTATCAAAAAACTCATCTATTGAATATGTTGACAAATCCTTAGTTTCCTCAATTGGCACAACAATAGTATCAATTTTAGTAGGCATACTTCTTAAGATCTTTTCTACAACCTTTTGATCTGTTAGTTCATCACCATTCATCCATATTTGATTAACCAAATTCATAACATGATTTTCAAATTGATCTACTGAATCAGAATCACTCATTTGCAAGTTTTCAAATTCTTTCCCGAGTCCTTGCAATTTGGCAAGTTTTACCTTACTTGTACCTTGATATGTTGTTTCCAGAATATCCCATGCTTCCTTGGCTATAGTGGCTGGCTTAATCCTTCCAATGACTTAATCATCCAATCCTTGTCCAATTATCTGCAAAGCCCTTTTATTTTTTTTCCTATTTTCACTCAACTTATTTTTTGCATTAGTGCTCAAAGTAGACTCATCCTATGGTTCTGTATAACCATTTTCAACTATTTCTGATAAATCTTCAAAATTAAATATTAATTTCAGTCTGTATGACCAAGTATCATAATTTTTACCAGAAAATATTGGAATTTGAGTTTGCACACTACTTGACGCCATATTTTAAAATAGTATTTGTAAACCCTAAATTTCTTCCTTTTTTTTGTTTAATAAACTGCTATCAATAAAAATATGATATATAATAAAATTGTAGCTTACTCAATTGACTAACTAATCGGCAACATTCTGCTCACCAAAAATAAACATGCAACTTCAACAATCCTCAAATCTGCATTCTGCTCACCAAAAATAAACATGCAACTTCAGCAATCCTCAAATCTACTCTCCTCAAATCTGCTCTCTTTCCTGCTTCTTCACTTGGCTTTGATACCACTCTGATAGCGGGCAGAGGCAAAGAAATTAGGCGGAAAAAATAAAATATTCATGCTACTGCACAATAGCAAAATTCTTCTTTCACATTGCTTGAGTAAAAAATATTTACATGAGTTCTTTATATAGAGAACTTTAGATACATTAAGAAAATTCTAGAATATAGGCCGACATATTATTTTTATTATTTTACCTAACCCTAAACTTCTAGAATTTAACTAACCCTAGCCGACATAAAAGTATAAATAAAAATAAATAAATAAAACTTAACCTACAGCTGTAGAAATTACTAGAATATTTTAACAAATAAAACATAACTTGTCTCTCAGCATTTGAAGCAAATAAAATAAAATTTGTATAAATTTTTTTTTGGAAAATGAGGCGAACTTTATTTTGATATCAATCATAAATTACGACTGTGAATAATGTGTCAAGAAGAAAGAGCTCATTATTGTATTTGCAGATTGAACAATTAAAAGTTAGGCTAGCAGAAGTGGAAAGGAATTCCATAGGAACAATGACAGTTTTCGCACTGATGGAAGGCTATGTCCTCTTATCTTTGACATGGGCAGTGGTGGGTGAAAAGTTGATGTTCCACATGGTTCCACAGAGGCTAACCATGGACGACTTATGGAGGCTTCTGCCCAAACAAAGGATCTTGACTCTTTTCTACGGCCACAACCTTAAAATCATGTTCACTGGCAATTCCAGGCCTTTGGTCAGCAATGAAATTATCGTGTATGCCAGATGCATTTGAGACCAATGATTTTATTTTGCATGGCATTTTCCAGGCCATTGATTTTCTCAAGGTAACAACCACCTAATCTTTTTTTCGGACCGCTTGTGTGTCCACTCATAGAAGTTAAAATACAGAAATTATGGACGTGGGTTCCTTCGGGACGATGTAACTTAACAGATTTCTTACAAATTTCTATTTCTTGAGACAATTTTTTAGTTTAATTCATTTGTATTGCAAGCTTACATATAAAGAAGTAAAAGACAAAAGTTCTGTGTTGGTATAGTGTTGTATATTATTCATGATTCTGGTGCTAATAATATGAGACACAGAAGTAGAACTCAGACTTCAAGCTAAAAAATTGCACTATACCAACACAGGACTTTTGTCTTTTTGTCTTTGACTTCTTTATATGTAAGCTTGCGATACTAATGAATTGAACTAAAAAATTGTCTCATAGAAACAAAAAAAGAAAGCCATTAAGTTACTTCGTTCCGGAGGAACCCACGTCGATAGCTTCTGCATTCCGACTTACATTGAAACATTTTTAGCGGGTAGAAGAGTGGGAATAAAAGATTAGGTGGTTGTTGTTACCTTGATAGATCAAGGGATTGAAAAATGTCATGCAAAACGAAGTCATTGGTCACAAACACATCTAGTCATACCACTATAACGCCATTAATGAATAGAGGTCTGGAATCGCCTATGAACGTGATTTCAAGATTGTGGCCATGGAAAAGAGTCAGGATCCTACGTTTGGGTGGAAGGCTGTGTAAGTCGGCCATAGC
Organism: Sequoia sempervirens; assembly: GCA_007258455.2. Taxonomy (NCBI): domain Eukaryota; kingdom Viridiplantae; phylum Streptophyta; class Pinopsida; order Cupressales; family Cupressaceae; genus Sequoia; species Sequoia sempervirens. The sequence goes on from VDFB02281492.1 coordinate 978,220,533, forward strand.
TAACCTCTGTGACACCACATGGAATGTTAGCTTGTCACCCATCAATGCCGATGCCGAATATAAGTTAGCATGGTCATCTATCTACGCAAAAACCATCACTCTACCTACGGAATTCTGTGTCGCTTCTATCCAGCCCAACTTTTAACCATTCCATCTGCAAATATGATAATTTAACAATAATTTTTTGTGTGTTATATTTAATGAGCTCTTTCTTCTTGTCACAAAATTCACACTTGTCACTTACGATTGATATCAAAACTACATTCGCCTCATTTTTCAAAAAAAAAAAAAAAATCTTTATAAAAATCAAATCGTCGATATTTTTTCCTTTTCAAAATGTTTTCACAAATTTTTGGGATCATTTTATTGAAAGTAAATTTTTCAAAAAAATTGTTCAAATTCAATGGAAAGATGTCAAATGAAATAGCAAAGATAGTTTTCAAACCCTAGGCTCAGTTTATGAGAAACAATGTTTTCTTTGTTTAAAGTTTAGAAAATTTGTTTGGATACAATGCAAAATCTCTTAAATTAGCCCCGGATAATTTTCAAGGTTTAATTGAAGGATCAGAGGGAGATGACAGAAACAAAATAAAATAAAATTTATCTAATCAGATCGCTCTTCAATAGCTATGGATCTAGCTCTTCTCCAAAATGCTCAACGATCCTTTGACTAGCGTCTCTTCAAACAAACTGCAATCTCCTATTTTTTTATACAAAGAATCCTTACCAACAACACCTTGCAATCAGTGGCTTAAAATTTCTAACATCCTCTATGATTTGAAGTATGATAATAGAAATGATCTCCACTCATCTTTGGATCTACTGATCTTTAGACTTTCTTAGCAGTTTCCTCTTTGAAAAGGACTGTGATGGCTTTCTCTTAGACTCTGGCATCTGAAACAGAAAGCAACGATTCCTTTACTAGCTGCAACTTTATCCTTTTATGAAGACTGCGATAAGCTTTGGCTGACTACTTCTTTTGAAATAGGTTTCGATCTGCTTGAGTGACCTCCTTAATGGTCATCTTTGCTTCTACGAACAACTACTGGCAACCACAATAGGTTTATAACCTTTAGTAGAATAAACCCTTACCTTCTGCGAAAAACTACGATCCCTTTTGAACAATGACTTGACTTGGGCAATATTTGTCTTTCTTACATAGTCGTTAGCAACCTCTTTTGGCTTTCTCCAGTGATAGATCTTTTTTTAACGGCTTCCTTCTAACCTTGTTTCTGGTTTGACAGCGGCTTCGTGCGATATGTCTTGGACGACACTCCTGTAGGAATGCAATGGTAGGAGAAATGAATACCTTGATATTTTAAATTAATTTAATCAAAATAGTTTTACATAACAACTATCATTGCATTCTCCAAACATTGTGAGCTTGAGTTCTCATATAGACATACACCATTACAACCTCTTGACATTGACAATGAAAGGACTTACTGAGCTTCTGCTCGTACAAACATACTGCATTACATTCACAAAGTGCTATTGCTACAACTTCTCATAACTTTTTTCAACCATAACACCATTGCTAATTTACAGCTCTTAAGAGCTAGACTCTTGAGAGTGGAAGCCAAAATGTCAGTAGACAATATATAGAGAGTTGAGTATCAATGCGGGACAAAAAAATGAACCTAAAATAATATTTTACTTATCACCCACAAAGCGTGTGAGGCCTGTAGAGGAGTCAATGAGATGTCCTTTCAAATCTTCTCAAATCTTTTCAAGATCTAACTCCTTAATTTATCTTCAATACTGTTTCAATGTTGATACAGTGAGGACAGCTGGAGTAGTTGGGATTATATAACCAACAACTCCTTGCCAAACTTTCAGATATGTGCTTCTTGCATCTGTTCTCTATATAGCAATTTTGGCGACTCCTCTTCAATCGGCTTGTTCTCCTGCAGACATTTCTTGCAAACTTTGCTCCAATCGGGGGGGACAATCTCCCTTGGTGGCTTGCAACAAGTATCTTCTACAACAATTTTAGGGGATTCTCTAAACAAAAAACGACGATCCTGATCAACTTTTGTGCATACAACAAAAAACAGTGACCTCTCCTATTAGCGGCAAAGTAAATGACAATAACTTTGCTTTATATTTTATGCGACTTCTTCAAGATTTTTTTTCGGCTCCTCTCAAATGAACAGCTTCCCACGAATCTGCTTGCCTTTGACTGGCATCACACTTTTGACTCTCTTTCAAGCAGCAACTAAGAAAGCAACGATCTCTTCTTTGACTGCCATCTGCAAACAACCAAACCTCATCTCCCTTGGTGTTATCCTAGATCTGATACCAAATGAAGGATCGGAGGGAGATGACAGAAACTAAACAAAATAAAATTTATCTAATCATACTACTGCTAACGTAAACTTTATTGATCTCAAAACAAATACAAATACATATTCAGAACTCTGCTGAGTTCTTCTGTGATGAGAGATCACCATCTGATGATTCTTCAGTACTCTGCTGAGTTCTTCTGTGATGAGAGATCACCATCTGATGATTCTCATAGCTCTAGGAAACTTCATTTATAGCAGAAGGATAGCGCTGAAGATAACATAAGATAAGCTATCCATAAATGAAACACTGCCATATTAATTGTTGCAGCTGCACTAGGTTTAATTTCTGAAGAGAGGCATGTTAGAGCATTTATCGGGTAGTTGGGATTACAGTTTCCAACATTAATATTGTTTAAAGTTTATAAAATTTGTTTGGACATAATGAAAAATCTCTTAAATTCACCTAAGACAATTTTCAAGATTTTTTTATCTGAAACACAAATGGAAATTAGAAAAATAATTTTTAAATGCTGAAGCTAATTTCTGTAAAACAATATTTTCTTTCACGAAACAGTTTTGTGTACACAAACAGAACGATCAGCGAAAGAAATTGATGAAAAGTAAAAATTCTTTGCTTCAAATCATGACTAGAAAGATTAGGGAAATTGATTCCTATACTCGCTAGCTAAAAGTTTTTGCAACTGAAGAACTTGATAGATAGAAAAATTGAAGTTGCATAATAATTTACTCAGCTTTTTCAAATTTTCATGAAATGAAATTGAAGAAAATTTTCTCGACTTCATAGTTAGAAGAAAAACTTGAATAATATTTTAATGTGTTACAATATTGCAAAGAAACTAAAGAAATTTTCTTAAACGCGACAGTACCGAAAAATATTGCAAAGATCTTCCTAACGTTTAGAAAATAATACTTACCTGTAAATTCATGGGGACTGAGAAGGACAAGCATCCGTTGCCACGCAAGACGAGCTGGAACCTGTGCCACAGCGGCGGGGTGGTTGCGTTGTTGGCGTGTTGCATCGATGTCGCCTTGGCGTTCGGAAGAGAGGGGAAATCTGACTCATCACAATAGGGGAAAGGAAGGTAGTGGAACTGCATCTCAATGATGGATCTGTCGAAGTAGTAAAAGGCGCGATGCACGCCGTGGATTGTCAGGCCGCCTGCCGCAAAGATGTCCGGGTGGGAGACCACCACGCCGTTTAACGACACGGTTCTGTTATTGTGTGCACAGCGATGACGACCAAACCCTTGCCGTCAATACGGGTGGGTAAGCAATCGTCAGCGGTGAGAAGCTGAAGGTCTTTCCAGAGGAGCATTTCGGTGGGCGTGCGGTAACGGAGGAGGTTAATCATAAGGCAGGAAGGTAGTGTGGTGTTCACCACCGCCGGGTCGTTGCAGGGCCGGACGGGAGGACCTCGACATTTCGAAAGCCGCGCCCATGATGTGGTAGCCTGCGTTACTCAGGGCTGCACTAGCATTCGTCACCAGCGGGTCAGCGGACGGCGAGTCCCACATTCTTGGTGGTTTCAAGGAGATGATTGGGCGATTCGATTCCGGGACCCGCTCCATCCTGCCTTTTCCTGAGACCGCGACTATTATCGCCAACGCCATTGACGCGAATATAGAAAGCAGGCTACGTCCGCACGGCATTCTGATCCGAACAAGTTAATATCTGCTTCTGCAAGAAGAAAGAAATTAGCACTCTCGCGAACAAATGCAAGAGAACAAGACTGCGTAATAAAAAATTGATTGATTCTTGAATCTTGAATCTGATTCTTCATTTTTGAATTGAGGTTAAAGTTCCCGCAGATCACCTTCTCCGGATAGATCTGGACGATCGCCTTCTTCGGATAGATCTGGACGAGTTTGAAGACCCCAACGACAGCGAAGTGCAGTCGTCAGACAGAAAAGAGAGATTCCTGCAGGTTATCGTAATTTGAGCAGGGAGAGCTTCTAATCCGGCTGTGGCTATACAGCCCCGAGAATGCACCCGCCCATCCATGCCCTTGCCCCCATCCACCATGTATTATGCGACGACCTACAAGACAGCAGTGTCCGAAGGCTTGCTGTCCAATATCCACGCCATTTAATTTGGCATATCGACGTTAGTTAATTATTGACTACACCCAGTTAGCTATTCACTACACCAAGTTAATTATTGAGGACTCCAGTTAAACGCTAGATAACTGTTGCCAAAACTGTGCATGCATTTTTTAATAACCGCCTTTAGAAACTAAAAATATCTATGCACCTATTCATAGAAAATGTCTCTTTCTCTCTTCGCTTTCAGTATCTGAATGCTTTTGTGACCAGAATATCAAATTATTGTGCTGGAGGGAAGTGAAAACGGTCAACATGTAAGATATTTGTCTTCTCTTTTGATGTTCTTCTGTATTTATCATTTAATTTATATCTCGTTCTTTTTCTAGCACTGTAAGTAATATTTTTGTCGGGGGATGTCCACCAAAATTTTCTCCATTTTTAGCACTGTAAGGAATTGGGCCAACTCAACCCGCCAAGTTTGAATTGCATATAATATTGAGAGAAGGATATCTGGCCGTTTTGAACAGAGGAGAACTTAAATGGGAATTTTGGGGTTTTATGTTGTAGTTGAATTCTTTTTATGCAGTGGGGACACCAACGCAAATAAATTCCAGTCAAAATAATTCATCGGGACAGTCTCAATCTGGTAAATGTTTGATAAGGCTTCTGTCTTTTTCTCTAATGAAAACTATGCATACTTCTTCACAAAACCAAATGCATTGTTTGAGGAAAGAGAATTTGGTATCATTGGATAATGTTGCGATGTTTTGAGGGCTGAGATCTGAATGTAAATTGAAGAAAAAATTTCTTGGAGGATTGATATAAGTTGGTTTTGCTGAGGATGGGGGTGGAAGGAGGGAAGAGGGCGCGGAAGAAGGCTGGAACGGTGTGAGCGTTGGTAATCTAGTAGGGAGTTGTCGACATGGATGTTGATGAAGGTGGCTCAAACAGGGGATCATGTGATTGTTGTTCAAGTGCTTCCATCTCCAGTGAAGGCCAGAGGCAGTGGAATTCTACAGAAAAAATTAAAACTTCATAGAGGTGCTGCTCATAAATTTCTGTATGCTCACATTCGCATTAAAAATTCAAAAGTAAATTACATATATAAGTATAGGTAAAAGTTAAAAATCACGTGAAAAACATTCGCGGAAGGGAGGGCACGAAATAAAATTTATTACAAATTACCTAACTAACATTTCCGGAGCAAAACTTATTAAATTAAGCGTCCTTTACATTAATATTAAAACTTAAATATTAATTTTCCGTACTACAAAATATCCACTAGCGGAGGCAGCTTGGAAGATGGTTCCCCGCGGTATCGCAATGGGTAACTACCCATATTGCGATATCGCGGGCAGCAGTTTGTTGACGGCGCGGTAAACGACTGGCGGTTAATATGAACCAAAATGCTACGGGAGATCGCAATAGATATTTTCTTTATTACGATATCGCAGGCAGCGGCTGGAGGTGACGGTAGCAGTTAGGTTTACATTCCAACACTCCCCCTTAAACATAACTGCACTGTCCACCATGCCCAATCTATTTCTTTGAAAAATGAAATTATCTCTTCCCAGTGCCTTTGTGAAAATATCTGCACTTTGCTTTTCTGATCTGCAAAACTCTAAAAATATGTCACCATTGTTAATTAATTCGCTGATGAAGTGATACCTGGTATCAATATGCTTGCTTCGCTTATGAAAGACTATATTTTTTGAGAGAGCTATGGCTGAATTGTTATCACAGTAAATTTTTGTTGCCTCCAATTATTCATTTTGCAATTCTTTCAAAATTCTTCTCATCCAGACTGCCTGGCATGCTGCACTTGTGGCTGCCACATATTCTGCTTCAGTTGATGAAAGACAAACTATTGGCTGCTTCTTTGAAGACCATGAGACAACTCCAGTCCCAAAATTAAATACATAACCAGACATGCTTTTTCTGTCATCAATGCTGTCAGCACAGTCACTGTCTGTGTATCCTATGAGTTTGAACTTATCTGAACTTGAATACTTAATGCCAAAATTTCTTATTCCACTTACATACCTTAAAATTCTCTTCCCAACTTTCCAATTGGTGTCTTTTGGTGTTTCCATAAACCTGGAAATCAAACTTACTCCATACATAATGTTTGGCCTTATGGCTATGAGATACATGAGACTTCCAACAAGCCTCTTAAACAAAGTTGGATCAACATTAGACCCTCTATCATCCTTGCTTAGTTTCAAACCTGTCACTATAGGTGTTGGTGCTGGTTTGCACTTCATCATATTAAACCTTTTCAAAATGTCATTTACATATTTTGACTGTGAAATAAAAATACCATTTTCATTTTGATTGACTTCAATGCCCAAAAAATACTTCATCAAACCTAAGTCTATCATTTCAAATTCTTTCTTTATGTCTGCCTTTAACAGATCAATTGACAAATTTCCAGTGAAAATTAAATCATCAATATATAAGCATACTATAAGTATTTCACCTTCTTCATTCATTTTTGTATACAGTATGGGCTCACTGCTACATCTATTAAATCCATTCAGCAAAAGATAACTATCTATTCTGCTATACCAAGCTCTTGGAGTTTGGTTCAATCCATACAGTGCCTTTTTCAATTTGTAAACTTTGTCTTCTTGACCTAGAATTTCATACCCAGGTGGCTGATCCACATAAACTTCTTCTTCTAAATAACCATTTAAAAAAGCTGACTTTACATCCATTTGAGATACAGACTACTTATTCTGAGCTGCTAAAGCTAAAATCATCCTTATAGTATCCAATCGTGCTACAGGTGCAAATGTCTCATTGTAATCAATTCCAGGCTGTTGTGAATAGCCCTTTACAACCAATCTTGCTTTAAGCTTTTGAACTTCATCTTTTTCATTCAATTTGGTTTTATAAACCCATTTCACTCCAATGACATCTTTGTCTTTTGGAAGACTGACTAGATCCCATGTCTGATTCTTTTCAATTGCTTCAATCTCTTCATCCATAACACTTACCCATTTATCATCTTTGACTGCATCTTCAAAATGAACTGGATCTTCTATTTGAGAATAGAATGCAGAAAGAGAAATCTGATCTGAATTATTCTCACCTTCATTTTGCTCATATATATCTCTTATGCTTTTTATTTTTTGTCTTCTCATACTTACCAATACAGGATTTGACATATCACTTGAACTTGTGGAAAGTGGATCTGATGGTCTTGTTGTAGATGGTGTTTGTTGTCCTCTTGTTGGACTGCTTCCTTGAATGCATGAGGTTGTTCTAATAGTCGATGCTGGTATCACTTGTGGACTACTTTGCTGAGCTTGAATGGGAGTGGTAGGAGTCACAATAGCTGGCATATTTGTTGATGCTGAAACTTCATTCTCCTCTTGAGGTATACTGGCTAAAATATTGACTGTCTTCTCTATGCTTCCATCCCATGCTTCATCTTCTACAAATTGTACATCTCTGCTGATTATAACTTTTTTTGTTGTTGGATTATAGTGCTTATAAGCTTTGGATTCTTTACTGTATCCAACAAATATACATTTTTCTCATTTGTTATCTAGCTTCCTTCTCAATTCATTAGGCACATGTGCATATGCTACACATCCAAATACTCTCATGTGAGTAACATTATGTTTTCTTCTTGTCCATTCTTCTTCAGGTACCATATTCATGACACTTTTTGTTGGACACCTATTTATTATATAGGCTGCACAAGATATTGCTTCTGCCCAATATTCATTAGACAAATGTTTGGCTTTCAACATGCTTCTAGCCATTTCCATGATTGTTATGTTTTTCCTTTTAGCTACTCTATTTTGCTGAGGTGTGTATCTAGTTGTGAACTGCTTGTGAATTCCATGATCTTTGAAAAAAATTAAAAAATTCTTTTGAAATATATTCACCACCTCTATCTGTTCTCAACACTTTGATATAAAAACCACTTTGTTTTTCAACCAAATTCTTGAACTGACGAAATAGATCAAACACTTCATTTTTCTGCTTTAGAAAATAGACCCATGTTTTTCTTGAATAATCATCAATGAATGTCAGAAAATAAAAACTACCACCTATTGAAGGTGTTTGCATAGGTCCACACAAATCTGAATATATAATTTCCAAAGGGGCTTTTGCTCTAGTTGACTTTCCTGCTGGAAATGATTCTCTATGTTGTTTTCCTAAAATGCACCCTTCACATACCCTTTCTGGTTTTTCTATTAAAGGTAGTTCCTTAACCATGCCTTTCCTATAAAGTAAATTTAAACCTCCAAAGTTGAGATGCCCAAATCTCAGGTGCCATAACTAATTTTCATCTTTTATCTCAGCTTGAAAGATTGTCTGCACTACTGTTGTAGTTTCTTCTCTACCTACTTGTGAATTCATTAAGTGTTGTGCTTGAGCATAATTTATATTCAAATTTGACCTTATCTTTAAGGGAAAGATTTTGTTGTTTGTCATTCTGACTTTTGCAATAAGCTGGTTGCTTGGGTATTTGTCTAAAATTGTGCACAGACCATTCTTGAAGGTTACTCTATACCCTTTTTGAACCAGTTGCCCTACACTCATTAAGTTATGTTTCAGACCAGGCACAAAATACACATCTAAAATATACTTTTTCTCCCCCTGTTTAGTTAGAATATTGACATCTCATTTTCCCTTGACTCACACTTTGTTGTCATTACCCAATGTAACATCAGACTTTACATTCTCATCTAAACTTGAAAACATTTCTAGATTCCCTGTCATATGATTGCTACAGCCTGAATCTAAAAACCATACATCTTTTTCATTTACTTGAGCAACATTACAAGCTAAAAATATTGTGCTCTTATCTGAATTCTGATTTTGACCTTCTCTTGAAAAATTTGCATTTTGTCTATTATTATCATACTGCTTCTTTCTACACTCATTCATATAATGCCCGTATTTTTTACAGTAGTGACATTGGACTTGAAATTTATCATACCTTTGATTTTGTGACTGATTTTGTGTTGGGTTTTGGCTTGAGCCTTGATTGTTGCCTCTTCCAGTTGAACATGATAGACTGTATCTTTCACCTCTGTAAGAGTTTCTTCCTCTTCATCTTGATCTACCTTTGCCTCTTCCTTGACTAACTAAAGCCTGAGTTTTGAAAGCATGCTCCAGTGATGTATCTGCTGACCTCTTCAGCCTTTGTTCATGAGAAATTAGAGATGCATACAGCTCATCAACTGAGAACTGTGAGAGATTCTTTGTCTCCTCTATAGCAACTACAACTGATAGAAATTTTGTGGGCAAACTCCTTAAAATCTTTTCAACAATTATGGTATCTTCCAGATTCTCTCCATGAGACCTAATTTGATTAACCACCCTAATGACTTGGGTGTAGAATGAATCTATAGATTCATTGTCCTTCATACATATTGTTTCAAAATCTCTTCTCAGCATTTGTAGTTTTACTGTTTTAACTTTTTTCATGCCTTGATAGGCTATTTGAAGTATGTCGCATGCTTGTTTGGACTTTGTTGCTACTGAAATCCTTGGAAAAATGCTCTTATGTACAGCTTGAAATAGATAAAATAAAGCCTTCGAGTCTTTTTTCCTTGTATCTTTTAATAAGTCTTTCTCTGCTTGTGTTAAACCATTGTATGCTACTGCATCTGCTGGCTCTAGAAATCCATTCTCAACTAAATCTCATATATCTTGTGAGCTAAATAGTGCTTTCATGGTAATTGACCAGTACTCATAATTCTTGCCATTAAACTGTGGAATTTGTGGGTTTATCAAGCTTGTGCTTGCTGCCATTTTTGAAATTTACCTAGATAATCTACTTTGATACAATTGGATCTGATAATCAAACCTGCTCTGATACCATGTGAAGGCTAGAGGCAAAGGAATTCTACAGGAAAAATTAAAATTTTAAAATATCTTCAACACAGAGCTGCTGCTCATAAATTTCTCTATGCTCACATTCACATTAAAAATTCAAAAGTAAATTACATATATAAGTATAGGTAAAAGTTAAAAATCATGTGAAAAACATTCACGGAAGGGAGGGCACGAAATAAAATTTATTACAAATTACCTAACTAACTTTTCTGGAGCAAAACGTATTAAATTAAGCGTCCTTTACATTAATATTAAAACTTAAATATTAATTTTCTGTACTACAAAATATCCACCGGTGGAGGCGGCTTGGAAGATGGTTCCCCGTGGTATTGCAATGGGTAACTACCCATATTGCGATATCGCAGGCAGTGGTTTATTGATAGTGCAGTAAACAGCTGGTAGTTAAGATGAACCAAAATGCTACGGGAGTCTCCTGCGGTATCGCAATGGATATTTTATTTATTGCGATATCGCAGGCAACGGTTGGAGGTGACGACAAAAGTTAGGTTTACATTCCAACATCCAGCTCGTATGATATGCCTTGTCAGCGATCTATGAATTGTAGATGTGATATATTGTCAGTTTGTCTACTCGTGATCAGATTGACTATTCTTTGATGTTCTAATGTTGTAGTTAGATTTATAAAATGGTTGTGAACTCTTGTTATTGTTCAAGAATTAATGAGGTATATATGCTATAGAACAACACTTGGTTAGACAATGCTTATTACATATCTTTGAAATATAGGTCATCTGCTATAAAAATTGGATTTACTTCATATCACACTGATAAGTGGTTAGACATTGCTCACAATTGTTAGCAAATTTACAATTGGATTTACTTTATATTATGTTTTTCTTCTTTGATTAAAACATTTTATCTTAGTCACAATTTTAGATCTACATTTGAAGTCATGAAAATCTCCTTCATATTTATAAAACTAAATTAAAGGATTATATATTTCAATTTTCTTAAGAATTTTCATATCAACGATAGTTGTTTAATAATAGATTTAATCTAAATATTTACAATAAGGATTTAGGGCATATAGTTGAGGTTGATTCTATATAACTATTGATCTTTATGGTAATCATTAGAGATTTTGATGTTGTTTTCCACAAATCTTTTTGTTTGGTTGCTTTGTTTGTTTCTTGTAGAATTATTAAGCATGGCATTGTATTTCATCTGATGCTTGAATTTTTAGTGTGAATATTTTTTATTCTCTTTCATTAATATAATAGAATGGTTGGGGTTCCCCTAATTTTACATCCTTGTGCAATAAGATATATAAATTGAATGATAAGGATTATACCATTCCTTTTTCATATATGCTCTCTATTATATCTTGTGAATATGGAGATGGAAAAATGAGATATAAATCCCTTAAGTTATATTAGGTCATGTGAACAACTTGTGTATTTTATTATATCAAGTTATGAGTGGATCTTCATTGGAATTATGCTTATGATAAGGTGATGCAGATGACAAAAACCCAAACAACACAAATTCAAAATTCGTAGTTAAATGAACTTCATTTTCTCATCCTCTCTTTGGCGCTACTTCTCAACTTCCCTATACAACTACCTCTTTTTCTTTTCTTTCTTTCATTCACAAATCTATTTCTTATAAGCGGAAGCTCCGAAGCTGTCTATTCAACACAACCCCATCTATCTCACCTATGGAATCTCATCTTCCACTCATACTACAGATACACATTCCTATGGTTTATTGTTTCTTTCAAATACCTTTTCACTCTTCTTAATATGCCAACATAAATTCAGTTGTGGCACCCCTCTAATTTTTCCACGCAGCCTCTTCTTGTCTTCCTTATGTCTCTTGTATCTGCAATTTAAGTTTAGATGACATAATAACTTGTGTGAACTCCATGGTGGTTCAACTCTACAAGTTTGCAGCCTCCTTCCAAACTGCTTGCCCCCCTTGGTTGACTCTACTGGCACACCCTACTCACACAACCCCTCTTCATACATGGCACTCTCCTCCTCTTGCTGCTCATGCATCCTTTAGTGGTCCATTGGTTTATATAATGATTTTTTTATCATTTTCATCCCAAACGTGGCATGACTCCCTCACATCTCATTTCTTGATTTGTATTTTAATTAATTACTCTTTCTACAGATTAGCACGCCTCTTTCCACTACAATATTAAACCATATTAGATTTAATTCTATTAAATTTATAAATATATAGTTTTGCCAATACTTTATTTTATAATTTTTTCTTATATTAATTATAGGTTTCACAATTAACTATACTTTAAATTATATTTTGTTTGTTAAATTTTATATTTATTGTATTTTATATTTTTTTATTGAGGTATATATTTTATATTTTATTGAGGGAAAAAATTTAAATTTACAATTCAACATTTAACTTTATATTTTATAGTATATAATGTATTTTGCAATTTATATTTTTAAAAATTTTGTGTCCATTTTCTTTTAAAAAAAATATATATTTTACATTAAATCTTAAATTTTAAATGTTACATTTTACATTTATCTTACCATTTTAAATTAAATTTATATTTTATATTTTATCTGTCATATTTTAAATGAAAAAAAATATAAAATACATAATCTAAAATAAATTAAAATTAAAAATTTATATTACAAAATTGTATATGAATTAAAAAATTTAAACCAAAACATAATAATTAAAAAAAAAAAAAAACTTTGTAATTGCATGCTTTATAAATTTCTCACTTACCACGACCTCCTTTTTTAAAACAATTCATAGCAAAAAAATAACCAGATAATATGCAGCCCGGTGTCATCAAATGGGATTTAAAAATATGTGTCAAGTCATAAAGATTAGAGGGAAAAAATTTAACCCATTCATTCTCAGCGATTTAAGTGAATCCAATAATTGAACTGCGGTAACCGTCTTTTATGGACACTACATGTATAGGTGCATCCCAGGGCCCGATAGATGTTTCCCACTCATTTTTACCTCATTCTCATTTTCATAATCATTCCAATAATCCTCCATGTGAATTTCATAAGTCATCCTCTTCTACCCCTTTAGCATGGTTCAATGAAATGCATTCATATCTTCCATGTAAATGGGGATCTTTATTTTCCATTTCTCATGAGCTTGAAAGAAAGCTTCATAAAACTCAATTACTTGTCTTGAGAACTAAAATAGCACTATTTTATTTGTTGGGTACCTAGGCATCGTCTAGGGTTTATGTATGAATCCTTGAATCCTAATATAAGTAAAATTTTGAAATTAGATGTACCAATATCCATTGTAGCTCATTACACTTTGTGTGTCAAAGTAGATTCCTTGGATTTTATATCCTTTGATGGTTCTTACTAACTTAATGGAAAATACATCATTAACCCTCATATAGATATAGTGTTTCAAATATTCTTTGGCTGTTATCTAAGGGTAGTGTTGGTATACCAAATTTTATCTTGGAGCTTTTCCCAATGCACAAAAAAATTTCTTAGCCTTGAGAATATACCTTTAACACATAGGAATAGAGCATATAGGAGGACATGAAGAAAAACCTTGAGTATCTAAATGCCACCATCTAGTCATGCAAAAGTTCACTAATGACTTTTGACTAGTGAATTTTAGTTGTTTCATTCTTCACGTGTTTAATTATCTTGTACTTCCATACCTCAAACTTTCTTTCATCTCGTCAACAAGCTATTTTAGTCAATCCTTTCACTATATCATAGATATCTTGTTGGAAATCATGCATGTAGAGGTTTTTAAGTAGTTTGGATATTGATTCTAGCTTCTTATCTTCTTTCTACCAAGCCACCAATATCATTCTTTTATTTTGGTCTTCAAGAGTTGTGTATGCTTTTGCAGCCACATCAATGTCTATCATGACAATTTTGGAAAAGTAGGAATCCCAAATATCCAGGCAATTCCTTCTAGGGTTAAATTTTCGTACACCCTTCCTTCCCTGATGCAAGGCTCTCAGATGCCATAACTTTTGACTCAAGAGTTCGTTGGGCTGAAATTTTATGTGGTGAAGCAACTCAAAAGGAAGAATCAAATTCCAATAGAATCTATTCAATATGACCACATATTAACACTTTTGGAGACAAATTCCTTCACATGAGGCCTCAAATTAGACTTTTAGTGTTTTTTCAACATTTTCCCAATTTTTAATTCTCAATTTTAATTAGATTTTTGAGTTGATAAAGAGTGTCACTCTTGTTAGCTCTAAATAATTATTAATTTTTTTAGCCATGTAGATAAGCATGTAAGATTACCAAAAATGTCAAATTCACAATTATGTAAATTATTTTGAGAAAAGGTATTTTTAGACTATTATTATAAGGGGTTTTATTTTTAGTTGTAATGAAAAATGAAAGAAGGATAATTGTTTCAATTCTTTGTACTTATATGTTTTTTATATTTCCCATATTGATGTTAAGTTTTATGCTATGAGTCAAGGTTGCATCATTCCTTTAATACCACCCTTCTTTCATCATAAAATTGTATGCATTCCAAAGCTAGTTCTTAGGCATCCATAGATAGTGAAAACCTTACAACTTTATGCAATTTATTTACCATAATATTATTTTTCATGTAGTGTGATGTCGGGTGACATGATTCTATCCATAAATTTAGCTTCCTTAAAATTACCCAAATTAGTATTCATCACCATTCCATATGTCATCCATATCTAGGATTGTGGAAATTTGAAATCTTATTTGACAGTTTTCTTTCATATGCTCTTGGTCTCTTACATGATCTGTAATTATTCCTACACTAATTATGGTTAGCTCTTAATTTTTTAACCATTTTAACACTAAACCATTTCATTTACTCTTAACTAATAGTATATATATGTTAATTTTATTTTTGTGATAAAAATAGTAGATAGTTTTAGAACTTAACAAGCATCTAATCTTTTTAAATAAACTATACTTTTATGGTTAGAGATTGATTAAATAGTACCTTTAAATCATAGGGAAAGGTGGGGGAATGATAAATTTGTTATCTAAACCTAAGATCATTTCAACCTTTCTAAGGGTTTTATTAGGAAGCAAATCAACAATGCCCATAGATTGACTTTTAACCTCCAAGGTGAGTCACTTAGACATAGATCTGATCCTTTTGAGTCTTGGAAATGAATTGAAAATGATTTGGAATAATTAACCTAATTAAATTATATGACCTAATATGATAAATGCAATATCTCAAAGCTACATAGAC
This sequence comes from Sequoia sempervirens, assembly GCA_007258455.2. NCBI lineage: Eukaryota > Viridiplantae > Streptophyta > Pinopsida > Cupressales > Cupressaceae > Sequoia > Sequoia sempervirens. The sequence continues at coordinate 978,235,948 of VDFB02281492.1, forward strand.
TGAAATAATAATTTGCAAGTGGATCTGGGAGTGGCAAAGTAATGTGCACCTATCATAAAATATTGGATCTAACATGTGTAGAGGGACTTAGTCACCCCTGGATGAATGGTTCTTTTTAAACCTTGTCAAAACTTCAAAATATGATTATCTATTCCTAATTATACTCTTTTTCCCTATACTTGCAAATCTTTGTCTTTAGATCTAGACCTACGATAAATCTACAAAAGAAACTATTTAGGTGGCTATATGGGATTAAAACTCAACAAAAAGCTAAAGATCTAATAGAAAAAGTGTGTGATCCCTAACCTTATGCATGTCTAAGGTTTTTATGAGAGGAAATGCAAAGAAACCCTACTCAAGTGTATTAGAGAGAGATTCATATATGAAAAAGACAAGATCCAATTATGAAGAAGTCAAACAACCTAAGTAAATAAAAAATATAATGATAGATTGCTTTAGGCTACAAGAGGAGGGAAGCTTGAAGTTGAGAACACTTTGGAAACAAGTCATTAGGTTAAAGGAAGTGGCCAAATGGATCTCCCAAACCTAGAATCCATCATGCTCTTCCATAGATACCAACCTTAAATCATGTGATAAAGCCTAATCAAATCTTCAAATAAGGTTGAAGACCTACAGTTTCAAGTAATGTTGCTCAAAGACTTCAAATTATGCTTTCTTGAATGTTATCTCTTATGTTCTAGTTTTGAAATGGTGAAAATACTAGGTATTTGTAAGGATTTCTTTAATTTCCCAAAGATTAGATCCTAAAAGCTGACATTTGAAATTTAAATTTTGAATGTTTAAACGTCGCCAAAAATACATTAATTTAAATTGGTCCTCGAAAAGATAGGGGAACTCATTCACCCATTGGAGAATGGGTCTTGGCCCTATTTCTAAGATAAAGTGTAGTGGGGGAAAACATTATTTGTTTGTATTTATTGAATGCTTGTAATTTTTTAGAAGATGATAAAATAAGCCTCAAAATGCATAATAAAGGGAATTAGGACCTATTTAGTGTTGTGTGGTCTCACAACACACCCCAATAATGTAAAGCTTGGGGACCCAATTTTAAAAAATTACCTTTTAAAATTGTTTGTTGGCTAATTGTCCCAAAGGATAAGTATGAAATGAAGCTCAAAAAAATTTAAAATAGTTCATGTAAGAAAAGAGGGTTGTTGGAAATTAGAAAGTTAGGTTTTTCTGGAATTTTAGGTTCGAGGTATGTGTAGCATCATGATGGGCAAAATAGTGGTGATATGATGGGTATGTGTAGGGTATGTGGCTGACGACTTTTTTTATCCAAAATTGATGAAACAAAAAGGGTTTTAAAGGAGATTCTCAGATTTCCACAAATATAGATTATGCTTTACTTTGAATTTAATAAATAATTATTCTTCATATTCTATTTGGATTACGAATAAAGTCCTGATTGATAGGCTGATTGAAAAAAATCTATAGCTTTCAATTGGTATCACATTTTTTTAATCTGAAACATGTGTCACATTCTATGCTTCACATACTATACGATGAAAAAAAAGGTTGAATTTCGTGAAGTTTTGACCAACTTTTTGATAAAAGGGGGATAAACGGGTTTTACAGGGACCTGAAACCATGAAGTAACAATACAGGAAAAGACCAAAACAGAGGTCCAAAAAACAAAAAAGCTGCCAGAGAGAATAAAACCAGCATTAGCAGGTAGCAACAAAAAGCCTCAAAGAAACCAGCAAACAACCAGCAAATAGAAGAAGTAGGGCTCGACCACCACTAATTCATAGAGTTCAGGAGCTTGTCCGCAACCTCCTCCAATTCTGCCATTTCCTGAACCCCCTCCATAAAGATTTGACCCATACTAGGGGTAGTTTGGACTTTCTTTTTCGTGCTAGATCTGGTACGTTTGGATATTCCAGCTTCCTCGTCCTGGTCTTTCTCCTGATCAAGGTCGACAATCAGAGCTCTCTTCTGGGTTTTCTCCAGTCTTTCAGACATAGCCTTGATGATAACAGAGTTATGTCTGGCAATTCTGCAATTTTGCTCGGCAATATTTTTCAAGGTTCCTTTGATTTTTTCAAGATCATTTTCGATGGTGCTTTCCTTTTGAGGAATATCCTTCATATTGTTATGCTTCTCTGCTTCGAGCTGAATAAGCCCAGTGACTTTAGCTTCATTTCTCCCAACTTGCCATGAAGAGACAAATTTTTTGTTTTCAACTCACTTATCTCATGAAAAACCCATTTGGAAGAATTGAACTAGTCTTGGGAGTAGCTTTTTGCATTACCAACAAAGTCAAAAGGGGGGTCACTTTCAGGATTGACCCCAAAAAACACTGACTCTGCACCTCTCAAGGGGATAAAGTTCTCCTGTTGAATATTCTGGGGGGAGTGGAGTTCCTCAAGACTAGCCCCGGCCGTCTTAGCAGAAACAATAGGGGAGTCATTGGGGTAGGAGACAAGCTTATTAACCGGGGAGCTAGAGCGAGCCAAATTGGTATTAGGGTTAGTGTGGCCAGAGGTCGAAACAGAGCAGGCACCAGAAGGTTGAGGGGAGTGGCTAGAAACAGAAGGAGGGGGCAAAGGAGGTGAAGGGCTCTGGACACGGTCGGGAGAAGCTTTGGTTTCAGAAATGCTAGGCTCAATATCATCTTTGTCAAGCTCCAGCGGGGCAAGAGGGTTAGGAAGGGCGGGCATATTCTGAAAGTGCTCAAAAATAAGTCTTAAAATACCCGTGTGAAGAATCGAGTATCTTTTAGGGCTTCTTCTATGATCAAAAAAGTTGTTTCTCAGAGAACAGAGCAAGAAGAAGGGGATAGAGACACGCACCTTATGCCAAAAGTGATTAAGCAGCATGAAGTGATAGCCGTAAACCCTAGTGAAGCGGCCGTCGAGCGTGATGTACTCCATTATAACCCTTAGCACTTTTCTCCACAGAGCTTTTATAGTGTCCACTTCATAGTAACTATTCGACGTCTTGACCAGATTATGTTTCTCTGTTTCAGATTTGGGAAACCTCAAAACAGCGTCATTAGAGAATTTCCTATCTCTGAAGAATTTGTGCTCTTCCATCAGAATGCCTGTGACCTCCGCAATCAGGGCTTCATCAATTTGAACTTTCCTCCCAAAAAGGAGGACCTCCCCATTATTCCAATTCTTCTCAAAAAAGTCTGTAATCTCCTTCTTAGGGCCATGGAGTTTCTCAATGAATGGAAGTAATCCACCCCTTCTGATTTTACTCCAATCTTTAGCATTCTTGGTGTGTGATTCAAAGCTGGTAGGCTCCACCCTCTTTCGTTCCCCTCCCATTTTAGAAGGGTTAGTGCGAATACTGTTACAGAAAGAAGTCCTATTCCAAAAATTTCCTTTGCTTCTGAGGACCCACAATATGTGCCAAAGAAGATAATTAATCATCTGGATCCACTCGGCCCCATTATATCTTCAGATCTTGCTATTCATGAATCGTACCTTACTCATTATGACAAGATGCCGCCTCTTTTCCGTTCATCGTATCGAACTCCAAAAAAGCTTGAACATTAGAGTGGAGTTTGGTCTTCTTATGCCACATAAAGAATTTGTCGCTCTTGACTCCCTCATTGGCAAAAAAATCAGCAACCGCGTTCGCCTCACGGTAAGCATGAGTTATTTTTATATTTTCAAAGTTACTAAGTAGGGCCTTAGAATCATCAATCCAATTTTTTATTGACCATGCAGGCTGTGATCTGCCACAAAGGCTATCAATAATATTTTTCGAGTCACCTTCAAGCCATAGATTTTTGCATTTAATTCCCATAGCCAAGTTGATTATGTAATAAGCCCCCGTCGCTTTCGCCACGTGATTGGTTTGGACCCCCAAGGGAGAGGCAACAACTCCCATAAAGTTACCTGTCGAATCCCTTAAGACCCCACCACACCCAGCCTTTCCTGGGTTTCCTTTGGCCGCCCCGTCAAAGTTGGCTTTAGCCATCCTTCCATAGGAAAACTACAGCAAACTCCATCCTTGGATTTTTTGGTAGAATTAGGGGCAATGGATATATCCCAACTAATTCTCCATTCCCTAACAATCCGGCTATCATAAGGGGAGCAGGCCATAGTATCAATCTTATCTTCCCTGAAGGGGACAATAGAAAAATTTTCCTTAATCATTCTAAGAATTCTCTCAAACACTATTTCCTCTGAAGACTCCTTATCCCTGAAGATCCGGTTGTTTCTCTCTTTCCAAATTCCCAAGTAACATGGGGGAACGAGAAGGCCCAAAGTTTTTTAACAAAGGGGTTGAAAGAGGGGGGTTTCCATTGGACAAAACAATCCTCAACAGACTCCGGAGGGGCCCAAGAGAAATGCCAGCATTTTAGAAGTTTGTCCCAAACCAGGGAGGAGAAAGGACAATGAATAAAGAGGTGATTAGCCAATTCAACATTGCTTTTGTAGAGGTAGCATCTATTAGGGATCAGAAATCCTCTTTTCCTAAGGTTATCCACAGTAAGAACTTTGTTTTGCAACAAGGACCAGAAAAAAAATTTAACCTTAGGAAGGAGATGCTTAGTCCAGGCTTGCGAACATAGGGGGGAGGGTTAAGAGCCTGGGAAATCCTGGCAAAGGCAGAAGTGAAAGAAAAGCACCCAGATGGCTCAAATCTCCAAATAAGTCTATCTTCCTGATTAAAGCAAAGTCTAATGACATTCAAGGAGGAGTAAACAGGGATCAACACGGGGTTAATCAATGGGAGATTGATCCACTTACCATCCCGCCAATAGTCTTTAACAAAAAGACCAAAAGTATCTTTACAAAAATCAACCCATCTACTGAGATTCCCATCCTGAGATAGTGGTTCATCACGTAGCCAGCAATCATCCCAAAATCTAACCTTGTTTCCATTACGAACCTGCCATTTTAATCCCAAATTAACCACCTTTATCCCATCAGACATGTAGTTCCAGCAACTTGATCCTTTCAGGAGATTGGGGTTATCAATAAGATCTTTGAGGGAGTTATTGTTCTACAGATACTTGCTTTTGATTATATCACTCCATTCACCAGAGGAAGAAAAAATTCTCCATATCTGTTTAGCTAGGAGTGATTTATTCAACAGTCTAATTCTTCTTAGCCCCAAGCCTCCTTCCTTTTTAGATCTACAAACCAAATCCCAACCAACAAGAGGCATTCTTTTTCTTTCTTCAACTCCAGACCAAAGGAATCTCTTTTGAATCTTCTCAATGGTTTCAGCATATTTGGAGGGGATTTTAAAAAGACTAAGAGCATAGATGGGGAGATTCTGCAAGGAGGCTTTAAGAAGCTGGAGTTTTCTAGCCTGGCTTAGGCGAGCACCTTTCCAGCCTGACAGTTTTTTCTCAAATCTATCAACCAGAGAGATCCAGAAAGTGTCCAAAGGTTTTAAACAAAGGGGTAACCCCAGATAAGTAGCAGGAAGGGACTCGATCTTGCAACCAAGAATTTCAGCCAACTTTCTCTGTCTGTGCAAAGGAGTGTTAAAGAAGAACAGTGAACTTTTTTGCTTATTTATCACCTGACCAAAAGCTCTACCATAGGTATCCAACAATTTCTTCATCTCTTTAGCTTCCGAGACAGCAGACCATCCCATAAGCAAAGTGTCATCCACAAACTGTTGATGAGAGCATATCAAATTGTTCGATGAAGGTTTAAGCCCCATAATAGATCTTTGAGCAACTAATTTACTCATGTTTCTGCCTAACACTTCAGCCATAATCGTGAAAAGGATAGGAGAAATGGGATCACCCTGTCTTAACCCTCTAGAACTCGAAAGAAGGTAGAAGGGGAACCATTTATAAGAACCGCCACAGAAGCAGAGGAAATGAGTTGTTCAATGAGCTGCAAGACCCTTTCATTAAAACCAAAGGATTTTAAGATTTTAAACAGGAAATTCCAATCCACCCTATCATAAGCCTTCGAAATGTCAAGCTTAAGAAGAAAACCCTCTGATTTAGAGACCAAGAGGGAATGAACATTCTCATGAGCATGGACAATAGAGTCAAGAATTTTTCTTCCAGGCACAAATCCATTATGTTGAGGGGCAATAATAGAGGGCAGAATAATAAGCAGCCTAGAAGTAAGCACCTTCAAAATAATTTTATAGAAGGAATTACATAGACTAATGGGTCTAAACCCTTCAAAATCCTGCACACCAGGATTTTTGGGGATAAGGACCAAGAAAGTGGCATTTAACTCCTTCAACAGATTTCTAGAATGGAATAACTCTTTCACCGCCTTCTCAACATCCTCCCTGACAATATCCCAAAACCAATGAAAGAAAAGTAACGGGAAGCCATTAGGACCAGGTGCTTTGCTTCCTTCAAAAGAAAAAATAGCTTTTTTAATTTCCTCACTAGTGGGAATTGCTGTTAACATTTCATTATCTCTAGAATTAACAATACTGGGGATAGCCTCCAACAACTGATTTTGATCGTCTACATCAATGTCCTCTTTCTCAGATAGGAGATTCTTGAAGAAAATAATAGCTTCTCTTCGAATCTCCTCCTCCTCATAAGTTCTACCATCAACCACAATCTTAGAAATTTTGTTAGCAGCCCTGTGTTTAGAAGCTGAAAGATGAAAGTATCTAGTATTTTTATCTCTAGCTTTTAGCCAAAGAGCTCTAGACCTTTGTCTCCAGAATTCCTCTTCTCTGGTAATTATCTCATGGAGTTTTGAGAGAATCTCATTTTCCTTTTCCTTAGTATCAACCAAATAGCCTTCCTTCTGAATTTTGTTTTGGATTTCAGACAGCCTAAACTGAAGATCAGATTTGATATGAAAGATATTGCCAAACGACTCTTTTTTCCACTTTATGAGATTCATTTTAACTTCCCTTAGTTTTTTGGCAATTCTAAACAAAGCAGTGCCTTTAATTTTGATATTCCACCATTTCCTAACTTCCTCTCGGAGGAGAGGATGGAAGAGCCACATCTTCTCAAAGCGAAAAGGGGTATTCCTCTTAATCTTTAAGGGGTCAGCAACGAAACTAATAGGGAAATGGTCAGAACCAATCCTAGGGAGGGTTTTCAAAGAATAGCAATAATTTAAAAACCAGATATCAGAAACAAGGGTTCTGTCAAGTCTCACCTGAATCAAATCCGACAGAATTCTTCTATTCGACCAAGTGTAAGAGCTACCTTGCAAGTCCAGATCAATCAGGGCATGATTGTTGATGAAATCCAAGAGATCTTCTTTACTTTCTTCATTAATCTGGGACCCTCCAAACTTCTCGCTCTGAAGGAGGGGAGAATTGAAGTCTCCCATGATGACCCAGGGGTCATTTTGAAAGATATTCTGGAAAGCAGCCAACTCTTTCCAAAAAGCCTTTCGAGCTTTTTTACAGTTCGACACATAGATATTAGACTGAATCCAGCTGAAATTGCCTCTAATATGAGTAAATCTAGTGGCAACATGGTTAGGATGAGAGAAAAGAGGATCGCCTCTTATGACCATACAGTTCCAAAAAGTCGCAACCCCACCAGAAGCCCCAACAGAATCACTGCCCTGAATGGAGCAGTGCTGGAACAAAGAGATCTTTTCAACCTTTTCTCTTAACATTTTGGTTTCCTGAATGAGGAGAATATCAGGCTTCTGGTCCTGAGCAAAATTGTGTAAAATATCCTGCTTGTGGGGATTATTTAGTCCCCTTATATTCCAAGATAATAACTTCATGGGAATTTGGGTGAGAGAAGGAGTTCCGAGATGGTTTTTTGAAACCCATCCGCAATTTCTTGGAAGCTATGGTGCTCTCTTATCAGGTTTTTGGGTTTTCTTCCTTTGGCCACGGAGATTGCCCCACAGTCTGCTTTGGCTCTCGACCTTGTTGAAATCCCACAGGGGGTGATTTTGATTCTGATCTTCGATTTTTTCTTTTTTTTCTTAGAAAGCACTTCTTCTCTATCAGTATCTTCTTGACTGTCTGATTCTTTACTGGAATCCCATTCTTTATCAGAAAGGAATTTCTGCTCCCAAGGGAGGGTATCCATAAGTCCATTCCTGGAAGGCTTGGAGTTGCTTTTTTCAAGAATGCTTGCTTGGCTAGGGTCTGAGAAAGTGTCTTTAACAACATCAAAAGAAGCCAGATCCGAGCAATATTCAACTCCTGGGATATTTTTCCCAACTGGAGACACAACCAAAGGAATGCCAACCTCAATAGAGAGACCCTGAGAAGAAATATCATCTAGCCCTGGCGTCATAGGGTTCTGAAAAAGGGGGGTCCTTTCCGAAGTAAAAGAATCTTCTGATTTACTAAGGGCTAAAATCCCTGCTTCCCATTCGACACTATCCTCTTTAACCTGAGAATCAACAATAAGTTCCGGAAGCAAAACTTGGGGGACCTGGGTGGCAGAGCCCTCATTTACAGCTTCTTTAGACATCTTGTGTTGGGATCCATCTATATTACTTAGAGTCAAGGTACCAACAGTACAGTCCAAACCTTGACCAAGTTAAGGTGGTTAGACAGACGGTTTTTATATTTTTTGAAAGCTGTAATAAAAAATTTATAATTAATTATTTACTTGGAAAAAATTTACAAAAAAATATGCATCACATCGAGACGTGAGTCCTCTACTTATATCTAAAATATTATAAAATAATATTATTATTTTATTGTAGTTAGGGTGGTTAGACAAACACCTACTTCTTATTTTTTCCCTGAAATTTAAGTACTACTGCATTGAAATGTCAAATTTTCACCAAATAGATTTAAAAAAAAAAATATACCTAGTAGTTTAGAAACTAAATTCAATTTTCTAAAAATTCTATTCTTACATATTTTTGAAATAATATAGATAACATATTCAAATTTTTACGTCAAGTTTCCTAACTCTAATTTTTCAAAAAAATTCACCACTTAAGGGCCTATTTTTTCCATGATGATCCTGCACATACCCGTTGAGTGTATGAACAAGATGGTTTCACCATCAAAAAAGGTAGGAGTAGCAAAAGTTACTATGGCCACAAACTAAAAGTTTGTGAGTATGAAGGAGGCAGATGAAAGAACATTAATAAGGTTTTATTTTCTATTTGGAGGATGCTAAGGGGAGGTTTGAGTGTTTTACTAGAAGTCAGGTAATTGGGTTATGGGTACTTCAGTATCTAGCTAGATAGTACAACTATGCAAAATTTTATGTATGTCACTCAATTTTCCTCGATGCATCAAATGCCTAAAAATCTACTTTAAGTTAGCATTTTCATAAAAGTGTTAAAACATTCTATTTTAAATTTGTAATTTGTAGGAACTAATGTCACTAGTGTGCCTTGTTTTAATGATGTTCTTTGTGATTATTAATGGGAATTGACATGTGGTGTTTTATTTGTAGGAAGGATGGATGGTAGGATGAATTTAAGGTATGGATGGTCAGGAAAATGGATCACATGAGCGAATTGTGTAATGCACCAAAGTTGGAGATGTGTGGTCAAGAAGCATGTACGAATGGAGATCAAAAAATTGCAAACTATGGTTTTCTTTGGAGGATGGGCATTGTTGAAGGTTCTCTAGTATTGCTTCAATGTGAGTGTTCTTCGAGCCTAAAACATGACGTTTGAACTGTAGGGTTGGTGGACTAAATTTTCCACATCTACCTAATCGCTTTGAGTATTTGAGAAGTTCCTACATTTTTTTGACAAATAGAGGGAATCTGACCCACTTATGATACTGGTTTTAAAATGTTAATTAAATAGAAGAGAAAGTCAAAGATGCTGCTGACTTGTTCTAGAATATTATTGTTCTAATTATTATTGGGCACATGTTGCTTTAAGATTTTTTATTTTGATTCTCTTTCATGTGTTCTTTTGGAACTCTTTGATCAACTTTTTCTTATAAAAAGATGAGATTTGTTCATTTTACAGAGGTTCAAACCTTGTGGTATTATGAAGGCTTAAAGTTGGAACTCTTGCAATTTTTATTTCCTTTTCCTATTTTTTGTACTATTCTAGTACAAAAACTTCTATCCTCCATTAAATTTTTCTAATATCAAAGCCAATTTTAAAGTTATTTCTTGATATGAAATTCTATATAGCTTATTATTTGATCTTATTGGAGAATCGAATGTGCTATGCCTGATTTAGGTGCACATTGAAACTGTTCGGTGGTAAATGATCTCATGTTTCTTTAAATTCTCACATCACTCTATGCCTAGCTATAAAGAAATTTGGTCAAGTATAAAGTGGTTTACTTTGATTTGTTTCATTTCATGGTGTATGTGTGGATAATAGCTAGGAGAAATCTAAATATTAGGATCCTTAATGCTTTTATTTAGAGTATTATCATAAATTTTTCATATTCATGAAGTGTTAGAGAAATATATGTTAAATCTCCCAAGTCTACAAATAATTTGAAGTCATGAAGTATTTCTTGCAAATCATTTATGTTCATGAGATTATGGAGGGATGAATGTTTTTTTTTTTTGAGCTTTGCTATGTACTATTGGATACTGGTGAGTTTAAGATACCGGATACCCCTCATGATTAAAAATAAATCTATGCAATAGACCATGAGTGAATCTAGTGCATCAAGACCTAACATTCCCGAGCCTTGGGATTAACTATGATTATCTTTCAATTTCGGGATTCTTGGTGGATCTATTAAGAAAGGTAGTTTTCTTGTTAATTTTTCTTGGTTAAGGTAATTTTAGTCATTTATTAGGTAATCAATTAAGTAAAGCTTCATTAAGCAAGAAAATAATGGGAGGATTACCGATTTTTTTTTTAGATTCTAAAAAAAGGGGTAGTCTTTGTAAAAGTGAAGTTCTCATTGACTCAAAAGGAAAATTAGGTAGATTTTCTAACTCTAAATACCATGTGGAAAATTTGAAAGTCTTACAAGAAAAGAAGCAAAATCTTAATGGTTTAGAAACATCTTGCTAAAGGGTTTAACCTCAAAGATGTAAATCACCATGTATCACACATGTGGATTACCATAGAGAGATGGAAGTGGAAAAAAAAATAGAGGAACCCATAATTTCACCACAAATTTTGGATTCATAATTTTAAATGGATTTTGTGGATACTAAAAAAGGAAGTGCAAATTCCTTGTTCACACCAAAAAGGGAATGAAGGAAGAGGGATCCAATTTCACAATTCTCACATTCAAGGACAAATCCTCGAGATTCCAATGCCAAGGGACATTGAAATATGTCAAAGGGTATTGTACTAAGGGATTCAAACTAATAAAATGGTTTGCCACTAATGCAAAACTAAGAAAATGCAAAATGTTTGAAAACACAGTGTTGTATACAAAAAGACCTAAGAAGATAAATATAAATGCAAGTAAAATAGAATGGGGAAGCAAAATAGAAAGTGTGCACTTGGAAATTTGTTGAATACTGGAATGAGGACTAGAAATGCTATTGATTCTAAATTTTTTTACCTACTGGGTCACTTATGCCATTCTAGGTGACTTTGTCTAAGATCTGGAAAACTATTTTGGAGCTTGTTTCAGCCAAATGGGTATCTATATCTACAGAAATTTTAGAAAAACACATAGAGTGGGACTCATACACCCTTGATGGTGACTTAGTCCTCTTTTTCTTTTCATAAAATCTGAAAGTGGAAACATAAGCTCTCAATCTACACTTTCTGCTTCTTTAGGTATTCAGATTTGAAACTACCAAATTCGGGCCTGTAAGTCACTTTTTGTGAATATTTTAACCTAGCCAATAAGGAGATATCTTCAACAAGTCTTCCAAATACCTAAATCTACAAAAACATAATGAAAGAAAGAGAAATGTTGAATGTTAGGGAATAGGGGTTTGCCTTGGTCAAACCCATTTTAACTAATTAAAGCAAATAAAGAAAGAAGATGAAGAATGAATGTGAAATAAAGGAGTTAGAAACTTTCCATGATGATAGATCTTGAAGTTCTACAATAATGGATGAAGAATATGCCCTTGAATTCCTTAGAAAGCTATCTTAATGACATAGAATGCTTAAACCCTAGCTTACTTGACTTGAGATGGAGAATGAATAATGAATGAATTATGAATTAGGATTTAAAACATTGTTTATATAGGAAATTAACCTAAAATTTCTCTTAATTTGATTCCCAAGGCTAACATAAAAGAAAATTAAACTTAAAACCCAATTTTTCTCACTTAAACCTCAAAAATGGCCCAAATAGGACTAAGCTACCAAGTTGGGTGACTTAGTCCAACTTGGATGGGACTCATTTTCCTAGATGGATGAATTAGTCTCACAGAGGTTCTTTTTCCAACTGGGATGTCTAGGAGTGAAGAAATTTAGTTTTTATGTTGTTCTAGTTGGGTCTTTGATCAAAATATGCCTTGGGTTGCACAATATGGGGTCATAGGGGCCTATTAATGATGATGTAAAGGGCCATTAGGGATATAAACAAAAAGTTCAATATGAAATTGTAATTAAATACACTTTATGTAGACATGTGAAATTAGCATTATGCACTTAGGTCACATTCCATCCACTCATTAAATTAATCAAGTTTATCAAATCCATTCACCAAGTAAATCATGACTATTTAAATCATTCATAAGGTTATTCATTTAAATTAAATAAATCAAAGTCTCACATCAACCTTTTAATTAAATAAACCAAAATTTATTTAATTAAATATCAAAAATGCATATTCCATCCCTTTTTTATTTAAATAAATCAAAATATCTAAGTCAAATAGGTCAAAGCATATAATCATCATCTAAGCTAATCTAATCCTGATTAAACTAACCTAACCACCCATCACATCCTCTAAATTTTCCCACTTGCACCAATAAATCATTTTAATTCATTTATATATTTATAATTTTCCTTCAACTTGGCATAAAAATGGAATATTCCCTCAAGTTTGAATATGAAAACAAGTTGACATGTACATCTAAAAAAGCATTTATGAGCTCTTACATGGCTCTTAAACAAGTCAAACTTAGCATTTAAACTCATCTTGTCATCAAATTCAAATTTGAGTCTCCCCCTCTTTGACACATTGACCAAAATGTGTTCATTCCTCAACCTCTCACAAGTTGACAAGTGGCCTCTTCTCATTGGCTTATCTTTAGTCCCACATCCTCCATGTTTGGAATTCTTCTATCCTTCTTGGTAATAAATAGAGGCCTCCTCTATTGTTTTACTCCTCCACAATCTCATGCAAAGTCACTCTCTTCAATTGAGAACTAATTTTTTCCACTCCATTCTCATAGAATTTTCATATCATTTTCATACCATGGAGCTTAGCAAGGATTGGGAAAGGGCTTCTTTCCATAGAAGCACCAATCCACTATGAGATAAATTTTTGATTATGTTTTTATATGCTTGCAATTTAGTGGTCTTTGTTCTACTTAGTTTGCATATTTAGCATAGTCAATTATTTCATAGGAATCTTAGATTAGATTATTTTGAATGGACTAATAGCTAACTTTGGTCATTTTTTTGAAGTAAGGTTGATTTAAGGTTCACATAATGGCACTAGGAGGAGGGCTTGAAGTTTCATGTGCATTAACTCTCTAATATGAATATGTATAGATTTTTGTTGATGCTAATATTGTTTGCATTTATGCTTTCATACTAATATTGTATGAATTTATGCATTAAGTACAATAGTGTATAGGGTGAGAAAATCTTTTGGGCCACTAGATAGATAGACACACTATCTTTTATGTGTTATTCCATGGTTTTAGGTTACATTGGTTAAGGGAGAAAGTCGGATGGTGTTACTCTTAAACACCCATATTATTTTCTAAAATTTGGGGGAAATATTTCATATTGGCATTACTTTTTGCCTCCTATATGTGTTACAGAATCCATCCATGTATATGGCATATGATTATTATTGGATGCAATTATGATATGTCATTTTTTTTAATTGTAATAATCTAAGGCATATTTAATGCATAATGCTAATGCTTTCCTCTTTTTCATTTATCCCGTATTGAATGCTTTAGCTCATTAGCTAACTGGGATTTGATATGGAATAGTTTTTTTCCTTCCTTAGTTTCCCCCATCGTGTAAAGCTAGCTAGGAACCAAGCAGAAAGGCAACGAAGTTTTTAAAGATCGATAGAGATATCCACCAAGAGAAGAGAACGACGTAACAACACTAAGAGGATTTCTTACCTTGAAGTCACCTTATCTCCCATGCACCTGTTCTTTGGTGAATATGGTTAGTCTCACTACTTTAATCTACACGTAGTGCCCTTATGACAATAACTTTGTTTGTTCGCAACTTCTAAACTTGGACTCATATTCGTTGAGCTCTGCATATGGTTTTTTTTGCTAAATATCATTTTAAAGAGTAGTATTTGTGGCAGCAGCTATGTAGGAAAATTGAAAAGTGATCCAGCTTGAAGGAATATGAAAGTCCAATACAAATTTATTGCTTATATTTTCAAATTTCTATACATTTTGACATCCATGTTAAATGCAGATTAATAAGGATGCTGGTAAAGGTTGTCATATTTTGCTTTATGCCTACTAAGCACTTTTGTTTAAAATTTTACACCTACAGTTTGTTTGAAAGTGCTAATGGAGTCTTATTTTAGTTAGGCATTATGTCAACTATTTTAATGCGCTATTCCCTGTGGCTCCTTCTAGAGAAAGAAAAATGTGCATTTCCCAATCCATAGTCTACGCTTTTATCTCACATAGGTTGTGGAAGTTTTCAATCCATGAGACCATATCGCTTTGAGGCAATCTGCCAAACAGTTCACACACCGGTGCCTTGTCCTTTTTGCGTACATGTCTGCCAGAACAACAAAATTTTGCCATGTTGTACACTTTTCATGAATGTCCATGCCCTGTTTCAAACATCCCATCCTTGGTGCAGGTAGTAAAGATTCTAGTAAAGGTTGGAAAATCAGCTTTACACCTACCAAACACGTTTCCTTGAAACTTCCTTTCCTTTGCACCTGCCAGTTGCCTTAGCTCAAAAGTTTCTAAAGCCTTTCAAACAAGTTATCATGCCTGTATTTTACACCTGACAAAATCTTTTTTTATGCTTTGACATCTTTTTCACACAAGTAGAAGGGACAGGGATGTGATGTTTCACCTTCCAATCACATTATCTTGGTTTTCAAAAGTGGATTGTTTTGGTTCTCACACCTACGAGGGACTTTGAATGGTGTTGTGGATGCTACGGTGACTAAGAATGAAATCAGATTGAACTTAATTCTTCATGTCATTTCATTTGCCCAAGACACTATTTTTAAAGCCCTTTGAAATCCATTATGCACGTGTGCTGCAAGATAACTCTGTCGAAACACATTAATTTGAAAGCTCTTTTTCTTATTGTCATAGGGGCATTGCTATACGCCAAAAAAAGGCATGTATTCAAAGGATTTTATTCATTGCTTCTTATGCTAATTCGTAGGTAGTAGCTAGAAAGTTTTTTAGGAGCCTTCATTTTCCTTTCAACGTAAATAGAGACCATAAGACTCTAGTTGTATGCAACCTAATTTAATTTAAATAGAGGCTATGCATAGCTTCAGTTATTTTTTATCACACCTTGTTCCCTTTGTGGTTATTAGACTAGTTTTGCAAGGATGGAACACAGTTACACATTTATGACTAACACATCCTCATTGATCTTCATAATACATCAGGTTACATTTTGAGGGATTCCATTAATTGTTTGCATCAGAGTTAGTTGCTTTTGTTAGTTGAGAATTGATGGCTACACTTGTTGTATTCATTAGACGAGCCCATAGGTTATGCCGTTGGGTCTCTGACCACTATCTAAGGTCCCATAAGCTGCTAAATTAAAACCACGAGTAACATCTATATCGCATCAAGTTTATGTCAAAAGGTATAATGTAAAAATAAAAGGTCTTCATCTTATCAATAAATAAAGGGCAAGTTTTGGTGCATTCGATGGTGGAGATGGTGCATTATAGTTGTATCAACTATTGTGTTGTTTAATGATGATCTGCCAATTACACTCTCTCTTTTTTTTTAAGTGTGTACCTTAAAGATTACCACGTGGTAATTTTATATAGTAGACGACACCAATCTCCCTCTACAATTTGTGATGATTTTTATACATACATGGTAAAAATCTAATTGTCAAAATCTACCTTCGTGCATGGTCAAATTGTTACTCTATTCTTTTGTAAGATTTATGTCAGGAATCTTATGTGTTGCTGCTAGATTGGCTTGAATAACATGAATAAATAGATGAGCCTTGTTGTTTGTACCCGGTTCCAAGGAAGACTATACCTTATGATCTTGTGATTGAGTGATATTCATGAGTTGGGAAGGCGTATGGTATTTCAATTGATATTGATTTTACACATCAAATGATTTTTCAATATTGTTTCCCACAAATGGTATCATATGTGTCCGCTAAGACTTGAGGCAATTATTTCTACTACCAACTTGTAGATTTTTTCTTTGATATTGGTGTCTATTGGAATTGATAGGTCAACTGTGGACTTCAAGATTTGACTACTAATAATTGCAGATTTAGGGATCGGGTTCCAAATCTGATTACACTCAATATGCTCATAATTTTTGGTTGTATTCAATTACTCACTGTCATTTTGTTGGAGAAAGTGCATTTGGCTAAAAACTTATGCTTTCGCATAAAGCTTCCTCACATCCTTCAACATTGCAAGTTGAAAGCTAATGTACTTTATGCTATGTGCTTTCATATATCATCTCTCATTATGTAGGTTGAATCCTAATGTAAAAATATTGGGGACTTCATCAATGGACTACCAACATTATTTTTCTGAATCAGTATTTTCATATTATATATTTTGATCTTAAATCAATAGAAGTGCTTGAGTAAAAGAGAGGAAAGCATGATTTTTGTCTTTTTTATCTTCCAGGAGGGATTTCATTTGCACAAAGAACTTGCGAAATTGAAGCTTAGGAAACAATCTTTGTAGAATTCTTGAGTTGAAAGGGGGCCTTGAATTGGAACTTGAAAAGAGCATTTTCAATACTTATTCTAATAGTCTAGAGCATTTGTGGCTGATTTTATTTTCTTTTTTAGGCCAACTAGATCATTGAATTTTTTCAAAGTTGGTTAAAATTGAACCCTAGAAACTCACTAGCTTTTGGATTTGGCTAAAATTGAACAAACAAATCTTCATCTTTCCTTTGGTGCTTAAAATGAATCAAATCATTTCTTTGAAGGATAAAATTATTGTGTATCTTTATTATTTTGTAATTATTTATAGAAAGTAATATCATCAAAAGACCTATGCGCTTCTCTCGTGCCTCATGGTGATCTTGAGAATCAAAAGGATTTTGGTGACATTAAATTGTGTAATTAATTACCCACACACTTTATTTTGGGTTTAAAATTGAGCAAAACACTTTGTGAGTTTGAGTAAACCTATTGCATATGTTCTCCCTTTGTTTCTAAATGAAGGTTGATCGAACTATGAATATGTTTACTCGCTTTTGTCTATCTTAGGGGGGCTGCCTTGAGGAAAAAGTACTCACCCAAGGGAATGACTCAACTTGTAACACTCTAAATCCAAGAGTATTTCCAACCGAAATATAAATGTGGGTATTGGAGTAAATGCCAATATCACATGGTTGATTCTGATAAGATGGATCCAAAAGGGGACTCTCACTGTATGGGGAAATCTCAACAAACAAAAAGTCTGAAATAAAACCCTTGTCCGATCTTGGTTGAAATATAGAAGTTAAGACTTCATTCCTAAGATACCTTTATATTTTTTCCTTGGTTTCATGTAAAATCATCTCTTCTACTACGAAGGGCATGAGGCAAGCCCACTAAAAAAAATGTACCAATTCAGCTAGGGTGTTATATTGCTTGTGAGTCAGTTTGAAAACATAGTACTTTGATTGAAAACATTGGAAAACCAACATTCAACATGAGCATCAAATTTCAAACCCTTTAGGAGAAGCAAATATCCTTGAACAAATTCACATGTTATTGCTTGCCCTTGGGATTCGTATCCTTAGAGGCTTCTAAGCATTTGGATTTCATCTCAATTTTTTTGTACTAAGGTCAACAATAGGTAACTCTTGCCTCAAATTTTCTTGGTTTCTGCATAATACACTTTGCAGGATAAAGGGGAAAGTTGAGACATAAGACATCTAGATTCAAAATATAACTTAGAGTGTGTTTGTGGTAAAAAGAACCCATTAAGCAAAGATTAAATCAATTGGACCTCACACATGTGCTTGGCATCTTTTGGTCATATGGTTTTCATGCAAAACATTGGTCTTTTGATTTTGAATTACTCTTAGAGAAAGGAATGTTCTTCACTATCTTGGTCTAGTAAACAAGTCCTTCCTAGGTTCATTTAGGATCAAATCAAACACTTCATCCAAATTCCAAAAATCTATCAAAACCCATACCACTAAACAACTTTAGAGCTTTGAAAACATCATTCTAGACTTGTGTAAATTATCAAACCAAAAATCACCTTATTTAGTTAGGAGTATAGGAATGCATCCTTTCTCATACCTCTAATTAAATCAACAATCCTTTGAACAAGTTCATCCCAAGATAACATCTTACATCTTAGGGTTTACAAGTTCATTACCCAAATCAAACCAATCTAAATCAAACCCTAAGTCTAGCATTGATCCAAAGTCCCTAAACGTTCAACACTCATATCATTTCCCCTTTTCATGCTTCATCTCGTCATTGGTCCTAAGAACCTTAGAGGTCACTTTTGCAACAAGGTCAAAATGCAAGAGGAACATGAAATATAAACTTGATCAATACATCATGAGTAATCTACGTCAACTAAGATATCAAAGCCTTACAACACCGATTGATTATAAACACTCACATCTATACAAACCGTAAATGGAATCATTACCCTCAACAAATGTCAATAGTACAACAAATGTGAGTATGCCCAAATCAAAGTTTGGGACACCTTTCCCAATGGTAGATTTAAATCCAAGTCCAAACCTACAAATCCACCAACCGAACAATCAATGCATGAGCCTTCGAACGAACAACGTCATCCCATCAAATCCCTACATGCCAAATTAGAATGTACCAAGTAGAAGTTTTCCAAACATGAATCTGAAAAGCTTTGGGATAAATATGTTTGCAAATCATACGAATATTGTTCAAAATCCAAAAAATATGCTAACAACTCCAAGTCAAGGTAACACCATGCAAAATCAAAGTTACGTAAATCAAGGCAATGTGATTCCCAACATCAACAATGTTCAATTTCAACCTATCATGCCAAATCTGAAAATCATCCCAAATCAGAACATTGTCCAAAATCAATTTTTCCATGATCCCATTCAAAAACCACAAATATGCATCCCAAATCTGCTTGAACAAAAACCAAATCAACTATATCAAGGGATTCAAGATCAAAATCAAGATTAAATTTGGCAAGATCAAATTGCTACACTTACCAAAATAGTTGAGTCATTACGCCAAGAGACATCTCCACCACCATTACCCATATCAACATCATTCCTTGGTTTAGGGCTTCCCCCTTTACCTAGCTCCAATCACTCCATCCAAATTAATCCACCTAACACCAATCTAACCATCACATCAAATACTTTGAATATACCATCGACATTGCACCAATGGATGGTATCTAATCAAATGACAACATCAATCATGAAAAATCAAAACATGGTCTCCCAAGGACCTATCACCTCAGTCAATCCAAACATCCCTATCACTTCGATTATTCCAACCACCACTATCATGCCCATCACATCTCAACCCCTCACTACCACAATCGCTTCAAACGTATCTCAACCACTTGTCACCACGTCGAACACAATTCCAAATCCACCACCACTACCATCAAAACCAAATGCAACAAGACAATATAACATTGTGCTAAAAGCTCACTAGGCATACCAAAAGGCCATCCAACAATATCTAGCCATGCAATAAGCAACACAAGCTCAACAAGTGCAACAAGCCTCTCAAGCTGCCCAAGCCTCTCGAGCTGCCCAACAATCACAAGCACAAACACAAAAAATGATAACTATTGGGGACAATGATCAAGATCTATCCATCAAAGAGAACATTGAAGATGTTTCTATCTCTTCCAAAGATCAAATCAACATAGGTCAAGATTCACTTTTCAATCATGATCAAAATCCACCAACAATACCCAACAATGATCAAATTCAAGAAATGTCAACATCACTTGACCCTATGGTTGAAGACATTCACAATCTCTCCACCACAACTATTGAGAACAAGGGTCAAGATCAATCCATCACTGATCACTTTGAAGATGTTCCCACCCCATCCGATGATCAACTCACCATACATCAAGAGCCAATTTTTAATGATCTATTTCAAGGAGTGTTAGAATTATTTGATCCCATTGACATAATTTACAATCCATCAACCAATGATCTTATTGAAAATGTCTCTACATCGTCTTATGAGTTAGAGGACATATCTCAAGAATTTATTCCAAAGCAAGATAAAATCTTCTACTAAGGTCTAGCAATGGTCCTTTCCAAGAAATGTTGACCCCCTTTGACCTCATGATTACAGATATTGAAGGAACCCTAAACTTGACACTTGAGGATATTGAACCACTTACCTTGTATAATGACGACATCCAAGAACCCTTTGTAAGCAATCCATCCTATGAAACTGACCCATGTCAAGAACTTGATCTAAAGCATGTTGAACGCATCTCCAAAATAATTCAAAATCAAGAATTTTTATCCCTAAGATACTACAATGATCTAATGGATACTCTCCTATCTATGCAAGATGCACATACTCCTCCACCAACCCATGAGATGCTTTCTATGGATGGACACATTGATGATCTTGATTCAAAATAGGATTCCTTTGTTCCTGACATTATTGCATAAAAGGAATAGGTTATTGGTTCCTATAGTCAAACAAAGTTGTCAACATCAGGATCAAATATATCCCAAATTCAGATTGAAGACACCATGAATAAAGATATCCAACATTATCCACTCAAGGAAACAAGTCAGACAGAGTAGGATATTCTGAAGTCAGCAAAGCATCAAATTCCAATAACATCATCTGTAGTGGTCATTTATCAAGGTCATTTATCAAAGAATGCATTCTAAACAAGAGCTCTCAGAACAAGTGGAATGAAAGCATGAAGGTACTACTACCACCATACTGGGGGAAACTATGTTTCAAGAAAACATCAAGATAGGGGGCATGAAGAGTCCTTATGATGAAACTAGTGTCAATACTACAACCAGCCACGTCACGAATCTTAATCCACCCATCACCCCATCCATGAATTGGGACCAACGTCAAAAGAAATAATTGAATAAAAGTACGAAGAATGTTATCAAATAAAGAGAAGCTAAGAAGCATAATGGACAAATCAAATACACATTGATACCAAAACATATAAAGAAAGATTATCCCTATCAAACTCCATCAGTCAAAGAAACTATGGGGCAAGATAAAAAAGGGAAAAGTATCCATCAAAGATGTACACAAAAGCAAAAAAAAGAATTTCAAGTGACATACAAAGTGTATCAAGTAGTTGGTCCTAATTCCATGCACACTTTCGTATCCACCCATAATTACTCATATTCCCAAGTTTGGAGAGTCAAAGGTTCCAAACTGTCAACCAATCCATCGTTTATCTCTAAACACACTGGTTGCATCCACAAAAGGATATAAAAGTCAAAAAAAATCCTAACCTAGGAATTGGACATTCCAGTAGGTGACTAACATCTTCTTATGGTCGTTCATTTACATTGTCAAACTAGGGAACATATACTTGAAATGGAGTGGCACTGTATGTGCACTAAGAACCAGTTTCAGTCACGATTTACCAAAAATAAATGCATGAAAGGAATTCTACTTATGCTACAGGAATGTAATGCGAAGCCTTCTAAACTTAATCAAAGCAAAAATCATGACAACTATAACTGAGAAACAAACTATGAACTGACCTTATGTTGCAGGAACAAACACAGGGATGGATTCTTGATGCTCCAGGAAAAATATAAGACTGAGTTTGCATTGAAACTTTAAAAAATGAAATCTAACTTACGATCAATAGGAAATAAATGACTAACTAACTAACTACATATACTTACTAAATTGGCCCCCTTAGCAAGCATCAACTTAGTTATGCAAGAATTGAACTTAGAACTTCATCAGCTTTTATTCATAAACTCAGAATGATATACATTGTTTTGCTCATATGAAAACTAACACAGAAAAACTATCTCTTCTTAATAATACTAACTTTTACATACTCTGCTTCTTATTATCATACTAACTTTTTTCATGCTATGCTTGCTCACTCACGCAGGAGGAACACTTATTTAAACTAGAAAAACAACTAACTACCTAACTCAAATAGAGAAAGAAGTGGACATAAATATATCCTGAAATCGAGGAACATAATCCACATAAATGAAAGAATATCCGTTCAACATGATCTAGGGAGAAAATTTAGCATTCCACTCTTTCCAAATTAAATGATCATTTAGGTTTCTTCCCAACAACCCGGACAGAGAGTCTTCACTGGAACAACTTCCTCGACACCGTGCTACAAATGGACTTTACTGCAAACCCAAAGTTTGTTGTGCTTGACTCGCTCATGCTCCCTTCAACAACCTGCGATGCACATGGCAACAAAAGCAAAAGAGAACATGTGTGGAGAACAACATGATACATTCATTAATCACATATTAAATCTATCCCATTATTCAAAAACCACATGCATTATATCAATCATTCGAGAAGTCAAACAGAGTAATTAATAAGACATATAGATATGTTAGGCTGTAGGAATATAGGAATGTATTGCTACAGGATACTACCCATTTTTAGATAAAAAGTCTTTAATAAAAGAGTAAGAACATCCATTAGCAATACAAGTAGAGATATTAAAAATACATCATGATACTCAAATTATGAGCATATCCTGAGCTCAACATCTGCCCCCTACTTAACCTAATGATGGTCCACTAGCATTAAGTTTCCTGGTTGTTTCCCTGAAATCCATAGGAGCAGTATGGCTTTGTGGTGCAGTCCCAAATTTATAATAGAAACCTCTAAAATGTTGTCATCTTTCATATCTGAGGGTTTCTGTATCCTTATTAACATCTGTAGCTTAATAGGGATAAAGTGGCCACATTAAAACCAGAGATCAAAATGTTATTGGCAACCATAACTCGAACCTCTTATGAAGACCAAGCTGTATGTACTTCTCTATCCTTCCAAGGGCTGCTTTAAACTTCAGGGGGCTATGTGGCTCATATTTCCTTAGCCCAACAGTCAATTTATCCCATCTCTTTTCAATTCTGGAAGAGGCAAGCTTCCAAAACAGATACGGTTGGCCTTTGAATTCCTTATACACTTGCTTTCTAATATCAAATATTTTTATTCTTTTTGTTTGATTGTTGAACCCATATGCAACAATGAGCCAAGTTTTTAGCATTGTGTAAGGATCTAAACTTTCTGGCCACAGTGGGATAGGCTCATCCCTTTTAGCTTCTTCATAGGCTTCCAATTGTCTTCCATAATTAGTTTCATTGGCTGCCCATGACATGAGTGACCTCAAATGAATATCACCAATATAAAGAAGTGGATTCCACTCTATTTTAGAGGAAATTATCAATCCATGCAAATAAAATTCACATAAAGAATTCTTTAGCCAACTAGGGGCCACTTGGTATGCATCATAAAATTCTTTGGCTGTATGAATAACAGGATCTAAATTCCTTGAAATTCTCATTAATTGAAACCAAAGAAATTGTTCCTTTAGGCACATAGCATAGACCCTAGGGGGTGCTCTACACTCCACAATCTTCCCAGTTATTTTTATCGTTTCATTCATTTTCTCCTTCATTTCCTAGATTTCCTATTTCTGCCTTTCAATTTCTCTTTTTAGTTTCTTCTTCTCTTCCTCCCAAAGACTTTGTTGAATTTCAGTCTTGGCTAACTGGTGGAAACTCAAGGTTTGAAATGTGACTGACCTCCATGTGGTCCTAAGGTATTCCAAAAATTTAATCAAAAATGTCTTTTTATGGACAACCATTGCTTGACAAGTTGCAGGGGGTAATGATACTTCATTGGATACTTCCAATTGTTCAGGTTGTTCTTCCTCTTGCTGCAAGATAAATTCATGCTGTTGTGCAGGAGGAGATTGTACTTCCTCTAAAATTTTCCTAGCTGCCTCAGCCAAGTCATCAAGACTTGCCATTCCCCTTTCATTACTAACATGTTGTGCTTCGTCAACTTCCATTGGCTCATTTTCCATGTCCTCAGAAACAACAGGTGGGCTATGTGGAACATTCTCAGATACATTCTGAAAATCATCATGATTGCATTCTTCAGAGTCCTCTGAAATTATTATAACTTTAGGTTGAGGAGACATTGAGATGACTTTACGTTGTTTCCTTGCTGAAACTCTTTTTGGCAATGTGGCAGCTGCAGGAGGAGCTCTTGTGGCTTTCCTCTTTCGGACTTTCCTAGAGGGTTTAGATTCGATAGAAGAAGATGATGGTGAAACTATAGTGGCAACAGGTGTTGCTGCAGGAGGAACTGCTATAGGAGAAGGTGTTGCAGGAAAGGGACACTATTGTCTTTGAACATGAAGGTCAGACTCTGGGGTTTTTTCTACCCTAGATGACTCTCCCACCTTCATTTTTCCTTTTTCTCTTCTACTAGCAGACCTGGTTTGTACTCTGGTAGAGGGATTTTGTGTGGAGGTCGCAGGAATAGATGTTGTAGGGGTAGGTGCTGCAGGGAGTGCTCTAGGAGGCTCTGGAAGTTGCAAACCCTTTTGGGTAACAAAATCTTGCCAAGAAAGGGGTGATACATCCCTCAGGGAATGCTCAATAAAAAGTTTAATGAGGGCATGATAGGGAAATAGAGTTGTCCCTTCCCCTCTAGGTTTCATGGGCACTTTGTTTCAAAAGATTTAGCAAAAAATTCAGGACATTAACAGCTAAACCATGCCTCATATGACTCAAGTATTTAAAATGGTAGGAATGTAAATAGGAGAAGCGTCCCTCATAAGTTAAGTACCTGATTATGAATGCAGCATATTCTGAATATGGAAAGGGAAGCGACACTTGTTTGCATCCTTGTTTAGAGACCTCAAAGGGTCCATCAGTTGGTACTATAAATTCTGCCCTAGCAGAGACAACATCCGAAGAGAAATTTTCTCCTACTACTAGAAGCCCAGTTACTTCTACAATTCATTCTTCTATTACAGCCATTGTCAGACCCCATAGTGAAGCTTCCCCTTCTAAAAGAGTTCTTAAAAATTCACCTGCGGCTTCCTCATTAAAGGAATCTAACCTCAGAAAATAGTTTAGCCAACCACAATTACTAAATTCCTGAATTGTTTGAGGATTTTGTGTGAAGATTTCATGAGCTACAGGCTCATGTCTTACCAATTGGCCACCCATATTTGCAAATTATTCCTTCTTGAAATTCTAGAAACTCAAACCTTTTCTAAAAATTCAAAAGAAAATTCTTCTGCTCTTGTACGTTTTGCTTATTTATGTCCTATTGTCACTTTTCTCTACTTTCCCAAGAATGACTCGAAAGATAATTGTATGAAATGATTGTTAGGAACTATTCATATCAAGCAGTTAATGTTGTTTAGGATAAAACATGCAGCCATATTTGGAAAGTACAAAAATAAAAATATCTCATTAGTTGTGACAATGACATAAGAAAAGGTTTAAAATGGATTATCCCACCCCCTAATAAAAATTTTACATGTTTCCACACATGTGCAAAAGGACAGGTGAAGAATGGGAGATAATGACTGATATGTACATAGTAGTTGTTGAATAAATGAAATAAATAAACAATGCACGATTAATAAAAGATATTGCATACCTTATAATTAATGCTCGTACGTGCTAGGAAAGATCACATCGCAACATGAAATGATGGCTGGAATAGAAACCATGAATGGGGGTGGTACGACAAGATGGATAATGTGGAAGAAAAGAGAATGAGAGGCGGTGATGGATGGAAAATGAAGAATGTGGCTTCCTTTAAAAGGAAACCTTTATTATCGGCATGCATTGTGGAAGTTAAAGAGATGCTACAGGAGAAAGACTGAAGCCTTTCATTGCAGGAAGATCAGTGGCTGTATCTAAAACAAACTGCTTCATAAATTCATCTTTGGACGGTAGCTTAGGATACAACCAAAGACTGTGTCCATTAACCAGTAGCTTGAATCGGACTGGATCTATTGTAACTAACTGCACTAAACCATTAGCAAACACATTTTCTATTTCATAAGGACCAAGCCATCTTGTGGTGATTTTACCTTGATTTTCCTTGTATCTAGGTGATCCCACAATAGTGGTTTACAATTTTTGGCCAAACTGGACACTAGAATATTTTTTTAACTAAATCTTCACTTTCAGGCAACTATAGCGACTAAACCGTGAGGAATTTGGAGATGATGCAAAGTAGAGTTTTGTGAAATTTTGTCTATAGATTCTAAATATAATTTTTTAAAAAAATTTGGAATCAGATGGCACTTCTTTTTCCATCTCCCTTGAAATCTAGTTTCTTTTTCAGAAAACAACATTTTTAAAAAGTGACGCTCACCGTACAATGCATAAATTTTTTTCCATGAAGGGTAAAATTATAATTCTTTAAAATTTAGATTTGTATCTATGATATCTAGTGTTTCCACTTGGTTAGATAGTTTCTTATTGAATATTTTTTCTTTAATCAAGTTTCGAAGTCAAACCAATTACAATTTAGACATAGCGCGACCGTATAACGCATAACCTTTTTTGTATATATCAAAATTCAATTTTTTCTTTTTTGTTGGTTCAAGGACTTTAATATCTAGTGCACTCATATTTTCCTCTTTTTTTTCTGATAATCTGCTATTTTTCCACATGTGCAGAACAAAGAGCTTGATTCTCAGTGAAAAACGTACATTAATAAGAAATAAAAAATAAAAATAATAATAAAATCAAATTTATTTAAAATTATACTTGTTGGAAAGCTTATAATAAGGACTACATACTTACAAAAAATAAATTTTAAATGAATTCATTTGATCCTCCAAAAGTTAAATCAAAAGTGGTTTTTTATTAGCATTTTGATAGGTGTAAAGGAGACTTCGTTATAGGTATGGTTTAAAACTAGCAAGGTTATATCCAAGGGGGTTTGATCTAAGGTGGTTTGATCAAACCCTCTTCAATTGGAAAGCTTTAAATGAAACTTTTTAAGGCTTAAATCATTATATTTTCTAAAAATATGGGATTTCAGCAAAAAATAGAATCTCCTAGAAATTGTAAACCCCTATTGTGACATCACCCATCTAGAGTCATAGAGCAGCGCCCAATCACCGACAAAGAATTACTTAGTTTGAATATGATTGTCATGCCATTTTTTTATTTGCTGTTGGATAGTTTTAGTATGTTGTAGGGAAACTTTCTTTATCTCATCCAATGCATTCAGTTGCAGGAGGCATTCCTTTTGAGCCTCAGAAATATCAATGTTAAGCTGGAGAGCAGTCCTTAAGGTCTTATGCTCAAACTCAATTGGCAACATGACAGTCTTACCATAGAGTAACTCAAAAGGAGTAAACCCTGTAATTTTTTTCCATGTTGTCTTATAGGCCTAGACTACTTCAGGAAGGTGACTACTCCAATCCTTCTTGTGTAATTAGACTATCTTTGTAAGGATTGCCTCAATTTCTCTGTTGGTAACCATTTCCTAACCATTAGCTTGAGGGTGATAGGGCTAGAATTTCTATGCCTGATCTTATAATCATTCATCAATGCAGTGATTAAGCTGGATGTAAACTAAGCTCCTTGATCAGTAACAAGCTCCCTTGGGACTCCAAACTTAGTAAAAATCTTCTCATATAGGAACTCAACAAATTTATTGTCACGGACATGTGTCATTGCTTTCACTTCCACCCACTTGGTTACATAATCAATACACACCAAAATGTATGATTTCCCATTAGATGGAGGATCAATAGGTCCAACAAAATCCATGCCCCATTTGTCAAAGGGACTAACTATTACTTGTGGATTCGGGGGCATTTCATCATACCTTGTTGGTCTCCCCATGCGTTGACATCTGTCACATTTCCCGGTGTAGGCTGCAACATCTTTGTGTAGTGTGGGCCAATAATATCCTATAGTAAGCACTTTCATAGATGTTATCTTGGCTGCAAAGTGCCCTCCACATGGCTCATCATGACAGGCACTCAAATGTCATAGGTCTCATCTTCCCTAACACATCTTCTCATGACTTGGTCAGGTCCTGTGTAAAATAAATAGTATCATCTTCCCTAACACATCGGGAAAGCTATCATCAATTACCTCAAGAGTGTTAGGTGTAGGTGTTTGAAGTCTTGACAAGAAATCAGCCACCACATTAGCTTGGTCTAGCTTATCAATAACCATGATATGAAATTCCTATAACAATAGGATCCATCTTGCTAATCTGCCAGATATGGCAGACTTATTCATGAGGTAATTTATTACTACATGATCTGTTTGAACAAATATTTGGTAACCAGTGACATAATGTCAAAACTTCTTCAGGGCATACACAACTGCTAGCAATTCTTTCTCTATGACAGTATAGTTTAATTCAGGGCCTTGAAGGTTTTTGCTAATGAAATATATGACATGCTCAATGGAATTATTTTTTTGTCCTAAAACTGCCCCTATGGCATGATCAGAAGCATCTGTGTGTATATGAAAGGGAAGACTCCACTTCGGTCCTTGAAGAACAGGTGCTTGAGTAAGTAGGTTCTTAAGATGCAGGAAAGATTTGTCATAGGCCTCAGTCTAGTTAAATTCAGAATCCTTTGTCAATAAGGCATATAATGGACTAGCTATTTTGTTGAAGTCTTTGATAAATATTCTATAATATCCAACATTTCCTAGGAAACTTCTAACATCCTTTTGTTTTGTAGGTGTTGGAAAAGTTAGAATAACTTCTATTTTTGTAGGATCAACTTGAATTCCTGCTTGAGAGACATGATGGCCTAAAACAATTCCCTCTTACATCATCATAAAACATTTCTCACTATTCAAAGACAAAGTTTGCTCCTAACATCTTTTCAACAATTTTTCCAAATTGGCTAGTGCTTCTTCATAAGTAACTTCATAAGTAGTGAAGTCATCCATGTAAATTTCCATAGAATCATGAGAAATGTCAACAAAAATACTGATCACTACCCTTTGAAATATTGCAGGTGCATTACATAGTCCAAAAGGTAAGACAGAGTAGGAAAAAGTACCCCATGGACTGGTAAAAGTTGTTTTGTCTTGATCCTTAGGGGCCATTCTAATTTTATTATAGCCACTATATCCATCCAAAAAGGAGAAATATTTTTTCCTAGATAATGAGTCTAGTACTTGGTCAACAAATGGTAGTGGAAAGTGATCCTTTTTAGTTACTATGTTTAGCTCCCTATAGTCTACACAAACTCTC
This sequence comes from Sequoia sempervirens, assembly GCA_007258455.2. Lineage (NCBI taxonomy): Eukaryota > Viridiplantae > Streptophyta > Pinopsida > Cupressales > Cupressaceae > Sequoia > Sequoia sempervirens. Next base: position 978,265,308 of record VDFB02281492.1, read on the forward strand.
CATTTTCCACCTTTTTTAGGGATAATCACTAATGGAGATACCCACTGACTGTTTGAAATGGGGTAGATAAAACCAACATCAAACAATTTTTGGAGGTCTGTTTTAACTATTTCCCTGAGTGTTGGGTTTATCCTTCTTTGAGGCTGTCTAACAGGTAAACAATCTTCCTTAATGTAGATCCTATGAGTACAAAACTGAGGATATATTCCCTTCATATCTCCATAGTCCCATGCAAAAGCTCTGTGTTGATCTTGCAGCATTGTGACTAGGGTAGCTTGTTGAGATTGAGGCAACTTATTATTGATGTTTAGAAAGTGGCCTGGAGACACTTCTACTTGCTTGGTAAGATCATTCATAGAGGTTGCTGATAAAGGTGGTGTCTATATTTCATGTGGAAGCAAGTTATGATAAACTACAGGAGATTTAGGTGACAGGTTCTCAGAATGTAGTTGCTGCAAGAAACACTATTGAGGACAACTATCTGTAGCAGATGGGCTACTCGGATTAGGGTTGGACTGCAAAATGTGTAAAAGCAGGTCATCCTCACTCTGAAGTTGTGAAAATGGATTAGTGTGTAGCATCATTAGGTGGGCCAATGAATTGACTTGTTTAGTTTCATCTCCTAAATCTGGCCAAATTGGTTGAGACAAGTCTGGCTGAGGCTATGTAGGTGGATATAAAGCCAATTTCTTTCTTGACTGACCATCAGAAATTGTCATATCTCTTGAATGACATCCTATAAAAGCATCAGCCATAGCTAACCATGGTCTACCTAGGATAATAGGATATCCTCCCAAAGTTTCCTTAGTTGACAATATGTTGAAGTCTGCTGGGTATTCTCAAGACTCAAGGATGACAACGATATCTTCTACCACTCTATCAGGTTTTACTGTGGAACTATCAGCAAGCTGCAAGATGGTAGGTGTAGACCGAATTGTTGATATTTTCAAGCACTCCATTGTATACTTGGTCATCACATTGATGGCTGCACCAAGGTCTATCAAAACATTCTTTACTATTTGGCCATTAATATTTACTTGTACCATAAGACTCCCAAGGTCAGTATATTTTGGAATGACTATCTTTCCCAACATAATATCTACCAACTATCCTAGAACATAGATAGTTTGGGGATCCTTTTTTCTTTCTTCCTGATTTTTTTAAATAGGCCTCCTTAATGGCTTTTCCATAAATTGGGACATCTTTAATGGCTTGAAAAAGGGGAATTTTAATGTGTACATTCTTCAGCTGATCCAAAATATCAAAGGTAGGTTCTTCCATATACTTTTATGTAGTAATTTGCAATCTCTGAGGAAAAGGCGGTTTGGCATGATGCTGCAGAACAGGTTCCTTAGAGACAGTATCTGATACAGGTATATGTTCTATAGAATCAGTAGGTTGCTCAAAGGTAGAATCTAGAATCTCTATAATTACAGGCGGTTGTGGAGTAGGAAGTGTGGTTCCAGATCTGAGATGTATATCATGAATATTCAGGGGATAAGCTAGATATTGATTGGCTTCTACAAAATACATAGGCTGTTGTTGTTGCTGATTATTATTAGGATTTGGTAATGATTGAGCAGGCATAAGGGTTTGTTTTGGAGGGCCAGTATTTACTGTAGGTGTTGCATGAGGTGGCATGATAGCCAGAGATTGTGGCTGTTGAAGCTGGAGGGAGCCAGGGGATTGGTTTTGCCATTGCTGTGGACTTCTCCATTAAGGATTCTACTGCCAGTTACTTAGGGGTGGAGTCCATTGTCCTTGTGGTTACTGCCAACCTCCTTGAGGAGATTGCCATTAAGGACTCTGATAGCTAGGCCAGTGAGGTTGATAAGTATTCCAAGGTGGTGTTGGTCCATATGTAGGTTTCCATTGGTTATTGTAATTAGAATAAGGATTACCAAAAGTCAAAGGGTCTTGAGGCATACCTTGTCTTTGAGCCCATGGTCACCTTTGTGTGACAGAATATTTGGTCATCATCACCTTCTACCATCTTAAAGTCGGTAGGTAACTGCTTAGCCTCCAAGTTAGCCACCATCTTACATCTACAATCATGTTTCTTCTATCTATAATATGGACATAACTCAGCCAAGATTGCTTCAGCTTCTTCATGTTTCTTCTAAGCTTGCATAGTATCCAACTGTGTAGCCATATTATTTATGATATCCTGCTTGAAATTAGATAGCAAATTTGTGATCTCCATTCATGAAACTCCATTAGTAGAAGACTTTCCCACTGTGGCTTAATGACCTCTACCCTTTTTAACAATTTCTCGAGAGTAGTTGAGACATATCTTCTTGATATCATCCCAAGACAGTTGGGTTATGTCTCCTCCTCCCATCAGGTTCAGGGCATCTATACAGGTATCATTGATTCCTCTTAAAAAAAGTAGTTTTTGAGATTCTTCATTGAGAGTATGGTCTGAATTGTTTTTCAGGGAAAACAAGAATCTTGAGATATAGTCTTCCAGGCTTTCATCCTCCTTTTGTTGAATTCTGAATATATCATCACCCTTACTACCACTCTTACAATATTCCTTGTATTTCTCAAGAAATTTTGTTTGTATGACTGCCCAACTATCAACAACACCTCTTCCCAAAATCATAAACCATCTAAGGGCTCCTTCTTTCATAGTAGCAGGGAACAACTTTAGCTTGTGAGCATCTAAAGTGTAGTCATAGCTGCGACAAAGGATATCAAACTCAAACAAGAAAGTGTCCAGGTCCTCTGTGACTAGTACATAGAACTTGGGAAGTAATGAAGAAGGAATATTTTTAAGGTTATCATTATCTTGCTAAGTAATGATGGAAAATTCAAAAGCAGGAGGTCGATTAGGTGGATTACATGCCATAGTTGCTTGATGGAGTATCAAAGCAAATGGATTTTCTTCAGGTTCTTCGTCAGTTAGATCAAATGGTAGTTCAACAAGCAGGTTTTTAGCAAATGGATTGATATCTTGATCTCCTCCTTCCTCAAATAGATTATAAGCTGGTTCAAGATTGTTATCAAGGAATGGAAGGTTAGGGAGGAATCTTCCCAGAGTGTCTCTTCTTCCATGCATGCAATAGAATGAATTTTTAAAATACTTGAATAATAGACTAAACTACTACTAACAATGACTTATGACAGGTTCTTAGCTTGACACCATCCCCGACAACAACGCCAAAAATGGTCGCGTCCACAAAAGGATATAAAATTCATGACAAATCCTAACCTGAGAATTAGACATTCTAGCATGTGACTAACATCTTCTTATGGTCATTCATTTACATTGTCAAACTAGGGAACGTATACTTGAAATGGAGTGACACTGTATGTGCACTAAGAACCAGTTTCACTCATGATTTATTGGAAATAAATGCATGAAAGGAATTCTACTTATACTATAGGAATGTAATGTGAAGCCTTCTAAACTTAATCAAAGCATAAATCATGACAACTATAACTGAGAAACAAACTATGAACTAGCCTTATGCTACAGGAACAAACACAAGGATGGATTCCCGATGCTGCAAGAACAATATAAGACTGAGTTTGCACTGAAACTTTTAAGAATGAAATCTAACTTATGATTAACATGAAATAAATGACTAACTAACTAACTACATATACTTACTAAGTGGGGCCCTTTAGTAAGCATCAACTTAGTTATGCAAGAATTGAGCTCAGAACTTCATTAGCTTTTATTCATAAACTCAGAATGATATATATTGTTCTGCTCATATGAAAAATAACACAGAAAAACTCTCTTCTTAATAATACTAACTTTTACATACTATGCTTCTTATTATCATACTAACTTTTTTCATGCTATGCTTGCTCACTCGCGTAGGAGGAACACTTATTTAAACTAGAAAAACTATTAACTATCTAACTCAAATAGAGAAAGACGTGGACATAAATATATCTTGAAACTGAGGAACATACTCCTCATAAATGAAAGAATATCCATTCAACATGATCCAAGGAGAAAATTTAGCATTCCACTCTTTCCAGATTAAATGATCATTTAGGTTTCTTCCCAACAACCTAGACAGATTGTCTTCATTGGAACAACTTCCTCGACACCATGCTGCAAATGGACTTTACTGCAAAGCCAAAGTCTGTTGTGCTTGACTCACTCATGCTCCCTTCAACAACCTATTATGCACACAACAATAGAAGCAAAATAAAACATGCGTGGTGAACAACATGATACATTCATTAATCACATATTAAATCTATCCCATTATTCAAAAACCACATGCATTATATCAGTCATTCAGGAAGTCAAACATGGTAATTAATAAGACACATAGAGATGTTAGGCTACAGGAATATAAGAATGTATTGCTATAGGATACTACCCATTTTTAGATAAAAAGTCTTTAACAAAAGAGTTAAAACATCCATTAGCAATACAAGTAGAGATATTAAAATTACATCATGATACTCAAATTATGAGAATATCCTGAGCTCATCACACACTTCATCCACGCATCCATGCACGATATCTAGTTCTTACATTGACCATGTATTGGAAACAACCCTTCATCATAAGGATTTCGAAGGCACTCTATTGTGATGTGTGAATAGAGACAAAGTTAACCCTGGTATCAATAAAGCAGATCATGAATCTCAAAAGTTGTATTCAAATGCACATATCTTAGTAAAGCAACTTCTTCAAGGAGGATATCGATGGAACATTATGACAGAGGCATCTATATTAGCAACACCTTGTGATTCAGCATGAGCTTAAAATATTTTGAAAAAATCAAAAAAAGGATTGAAAATAGTAAAGAGAAAAAGATCGTCCTCTAGTGAAAACCACATGGGTGGCGCTTTGGACAGGTACCATGATGAAAACTTGGAAAATAGGCATCATTTGTAGAATCGATCATATATGTGCACCAGTTCAGGTGAAAGCATCTCATCCCATCCATAATAAAGCCAACATTCCATCCATCTTATCCATAATAAATGCGTTTATCCATGAACCATTATCCATCCCGTTTTCATCCATCATCCAAGTTATCTTGATCTTGATGAAAGTTTGGGGCACACTTTATGCTTGCTTATGGTAAACATCTTGGCATGGGCCATTTTCATTGATCCTATCCTATGCAACATTATTTGAGCCATGAAGCATTATCTAAATGAGCATTATTTATCTAAACACCTTACCTTATTGTAAGATAATCCTTGTCATCCTTTGCATATTTACCATATCCATCCATCCATACACCTATCTAGGCATCTATCCATGACATTCCATACATTGCTAGACACTGGGGGTAGGTATTTACATCTTGCTTTGAGAATAAATCTTGGTCTATATCCTCCAACTTATGTGGTGATCTGAACATTGAAGAAAACATAATCAAATTGGTCAAACCACTTGTGAGAAAGAATCCAAATCACTAGCCCATGGCATATTTTGACGAGAAAATATTCCTTATCAAGCTTCATCTTTCATCGAACATCAATCCAAAAAATCAATATCAGTCACATCTAATTTGCATATCGACGTCACATCAAATAATTCAAAACATATTTTTTTTCAAACCAAGCTTCAAAATCCTGATCAATCAAATCCAATCAATCCATAATCTTGGGATATTCTTCCTGATCATTATGTTGCTTAACACTATCCTTGCATTATTGTGTATCCTCAACAATGTTATCATCGTCAATCTGATCAACATCTCAATCCTTGTGTTGCTTAACACTATCCTTGCATTGTTGTGCATCCTCAACAATGTTATCATCATCAATCTTGATCAATAAAATCCTTGCATTGTTATGTATCCTCAACAATGTTATCATCATCATCAATCCATCGATTCAATTAGTCAACCTTAGCTTGGTCTTCAACAAAATCCCAAACAAAGAACATATATCATCACACATGCCCATATCCAAATCATCAAAATCTTGTGAAAAATCTAAAAACATCAAAAAATCCAAAAACATCCAAATCATGCGAAAAATCCAAAAACACTTAAAAAATAAGGAAAACATAAAAAAAAAAATTGGAATCCAAACTACATAATCACTGAGCTTAAACCTAGGCAAGGCTAATCTTTGATCAGCCTCTAAGACATCAAAATCCAAAAACATTCAAAAAACACAAAATCCAAAAAGAAAAAATTCATAAAATCTCAAAAAACCCCAAAACATTCAAAAAATCAAAAATCAAAACACTTGTAAAATCTTGAAAATACCAAAAAGCAACCTCAAAACATTGCAAAATGTCAAAAACATCCAAATATTTGAAAAAAAAACTATCTATCTCATCTTTCTTTCACCCACAATAATCAATCATCCATAATAAATTCATCGTCACCTTCATCCTTTGGCAAAACAAACAAAAACAATCACAACAATCAACAAAAGCAAGCTTCAATTGTAAAATCAAAAGCGAACAACAAACCTTTAAAACAAAATCAAACTCTTGATCATTTTCAGACATGTCAATCAACCTTATATTAACAGCCTATCAATCAACTTATCAACCCATCATCATCTTATACAATGCATGTCCTAGGATATACCGTTCTGACAATGGGCATCATTTTGGATATCACTTTGGATTCTTATCCTATCAAAACAAATCCCTTTGGCTAAAGGTATGTAGAACATTGGCCTGTTTGCATACTTGATCTTTTCTATTGATTTATCTTATTGCGCTCATTCCAAGGACCTCTCGATGATATCCGAACGAAGGATTTAGAGAGATAGGAATGGGGCAACGATCATTATCCTTTTTTCTATTGTGTTTGTTGGACGTTCTTGTAATATAACTTGGTGAATACTTTCTTTGTTAGGTACATCTTAGCAAGGTTTTTGTATGTCAAGTGTGAACAAGAATACTCCTATCTATTTGACGACTCAAATTCCATTGCACTAGGTACAACGCCATCTTGGTTCTTTATACCTTGATGCATCGTATCTATGTGTGTTATCAAACAAAAGGTAAGTAGCCCTTTTTAAAAATCCCAATCCTTGATAAGCAAATCATCATCATCTATCATCATCATCATCATCTCTAATAAAGTCTCATTAGATAATGGACTTGTTGGATCCTCTTGTCATCATCCCATTTCTTCTTTCTTCTCTCCGCACTAACATAACATCACCAATCCATCCATCATGCATCCATCCTGCATCCACAAACCATCAACATACCACATATCATTCATATCATACATAATACAAAACACTGATCATTTCACATGCATTACATTTGCATCATCATCATTATATAGATCTATTAGTCTAAGTATCTCATAAATCATATATTTGCATAAATCATACATTTGCATAATCACAACATATCACATCATCAATCTCATCCATCTCACATCATATCATCATTTAAGTTTTAAAAGATAATATAGATTTGTTATTCTAAGCATCTTAAACTCATCTCATTTGTATCATCATCCATAACCATCCATCTTGAACCTCTTTATTGCGAGATTGACCCTCAAATCAATTTTTTTCTCTCAATCTCTCAAGGGGGTCATGTACTAGTGTACTTCTTTCCACTGGGGCATCTAAAAAAATCATAATTTTTTTGAATTTTTATCATGGCAAGTTTATTCTTTGAACCAATGTAGCAAGTACATTGCTTCAAAGAGGGGAAAATTGTAAACACATGAAATTAGCACTATGCACTTAGTTCACATTCCATCCACTCATTAAATTAATCAATTTCATCAAATCCATTCACCAAGTAAATTAGGACTATTTAATTCATTCCTAAGGTGTTTCACTTAAATTAAATAAATCAAAATCTCACGCCAAGCTTTTAATTAAATTAACCAAACTTTATTTAATTAAATCTCAAAAATCCATATTCCATCCCTTTTTGATTTAAATAAATCAAAATATCTGAGTCAAATAGGTCAAAGCATCTAATCATCATCTAAGCTAATCTAATCCTGATTAACCTAACCTAATCACCCATCACATCCTCTAGATTTTCCCACTTGCACCAATAAACCATTTTAATTCATTTATAAATTAATCATTTTCTTTCAACTTGGCATAAAAATGGAATATTGCCTCAAGTTTGAATATGAAAAAAAGTTGACATGTACATCCAACAAAGCATTTATGAGCTCTTGCACAAGTCAAATTTAGCATTTAAACTCATCTTGTCATCAAATTCTATTTTGAATCTCCCCCTCTTTGGCACATTGACCAAAATGTGCTCATTCATCAACCTCTCACAAGTTGAAAAGTGGCCTCTTCTCATTGGATTATCTTTAGTCCCACATCCTCCATGTTTGGAATTCTTCTATCCTTCTTGGTCATAAATAGAGGCCTCCTCTATTGTTTTACTCCTCCATAATATCATGTAAAGTCACTCTCTTCAATTGAGAACTGATTTTATCCACTCCATTCTCATAGCATTTTCATATCATGGAGCTTAACAAGGATTGGGAAAAAGTTTCTTTCAATAGAAGCACCAATCCACTATGAGATAAAGTTTTGATTAAGTTTGTATATGCTTGGAATTTAGTGGTCTTTGTTCTACTTAGTTTTCATATTTTAGCATAGTCAAGTATTTCATAGGAATCTTAGATTAGACTATTTTGAATGGACTAATAGCTAACTATGGTCATTTGTTTGAAGTAAGGTTTATTTAAGGTTCACACTTTACAACAATAAAATGAGGTCCACATAGCCTAGAAAGGCACAACATGCAATGTGAATATGTAAAACACATTACAACACTAGAATAAAATCACGCTTAATTTACAAAACTTATAGATTAATGTGAGAATGCTATTAAATACATTTTAGAATATAGCATTAAGGGAAAAATAGGCCCATTAGACTTAAATGCTTAATAAAAATCTAGAAAAGTGTGAAAGTCATTCACAACAATTTACAACACCTTTACAAGACATCATTAAATGCATTTTATTTAGTTTGTTAGGGCCAAAGACCTAATGTGGATGTGTAAACACCTCACAACACTAAATCAAGGCCTCATTAAGTCTAATTTATCATCAATTATTCCCAAATCAAGCAAAAAATACTTTTTGGTATACTACATTTAGCCCCCACTTTAGTGAGAGGATGAACTTGATTCAAACTGACACTAAAGTAGACATTCAAGAGGGGTCCAATCATACCAATGTGGATGACAAAGGATGACAAAGATCAAGGCATCGGTCAAGCCCCCTGGATCCTGGATCTTAAGTTAAACCAACATAAGCACAAAAGGACACACACAAGGTGAATGAATTGCAAGAAAACAAGATACGCAATCATGCAATGGAAATGACTAAAAAAATTGAAATAAGAGATCAGATCGAGCTTCGATCATTTGACCATAGCGATGTGGATCAAATCTAGGCTATTTGTCCAAAAATTCATACTCACTTTGAGGCAATGAAATTCTTGGCTACTCATCAGGTAAGAAGTCCCAAAAGGTGAGAAACATACACTCATGGATGGTATGCACTCACACACATGCAAGTGGTTGTGGGGAAAGTCATGCCTTGGAATATGCTTCTCGCTCAACCATACCAAAGTTATGTCTCTTGATAAATTTGATAAGTCACCATAGTAAAATGACCTTCAAGCTCCATGAGGCAAGGAAAGCTTCATATGCTTGAAACTTATAAACATTGTAAATGCAAAATAATGGAAGGAATGTTCAAAGGTATTTTGCTTAGTTTGTGCAAGGTCTCATCTTAGGGAACATTGTACCTAATGCTTCCAAGAGAGGAGAAGTGCAAAATTGTCTTATCTTGGGTGTTGTGGCTCTCAGCTGGAGAGAGAAACACTAGGTACTTCCATTTTTCTGCTTCAAAACACAGGGCTACCAATAGAATTTCTCACATAGAAGTTAATGGCATGAGATATGAGGAAGAGGAAGACATCAAAAAGAAAGTTGTCCTCTTCTTTAACAACCTTCTCTCGACGAATGGGGAAGTCAACCATAATGACCAAGATTTTTTGTTAGAGGCTATCCCTAAGGTTGTTGGGGTGGAAGATAATGATAAGCTTGCTGCCATTCCCTCTAAGGGGGAAATTATGAAAGTTCTCTTTTCTTTTGAAGGAAACAAGTCCTCTAGCCCTGATGGGTTTCCTATGTTCTTTTTAACGGTTTTGTGAAATTGTTGAAAAGGGTGTTGTGAATGTTATTAAGGAATTCTTTGGGTCCAAAAGTCTTTTTAAGGAATTAAATGCTACTTTTGTGGTCCTTTTTCCCAAGAAACCTGGGGCTATGGAGTTTGCGGCGTTCAGACCTATTAGTCTAGTCTCTGCCACTCTTTCTATAAAATCATATCTAAGGTTTTGATGTCAAGGATCCTTAATATCCTTCCTTCATTGATATCGCCTCAATAGAATGGTTTTGTTTTTGGAAGGAAAATATTAGATTCTATAGTTACTATCCATTAGAATATCCATTCATTTGTGGAATCCAAAACTGAAGGGTTTCTTCTTAAGCTGGATATATCCAAAGCTTATGACCGTGTTGACTGAGATTTTTTATTTAAAATTCTTAGGGTGTTTGGTTTTAGCAACAAATTTATTCAGTTGTTGACTCAGTTGGCTACTGTCGTCTCCACCTCTATCACTGTGAATAGATCTCCTTTAATATTCTTTGAAAATTCAAGAGGCCTAAGATAGGGTGATCCTATCTCTCCTATTCTATTCACAATCATGGCTAAGAGCTTGGGAAGGAAACTTAAAAGTTTGATTGAAAATAGGTCTCTTGTTGGTCTTAGCCCTTTATCTACTAATTTGATTTGTTCTCACAAATAGTTTGTTGATGACACTATGCCGATGGGAAGATCTACGGTGACTGAGGCTAGAATACAAGTTGAAAAAAACTTTGGATGTGTATGAGAAGGCGACTAGGAAGATGGTCAATAGACAGAAGAGCTCCCTTTTTTTCTTTAATACCCTTGAGCATAGACATGTCAAGATTGCAAGAATCCTTGGTTGTAGAGTGAAATCCTTACCCTCAACTTATCTTGGACTATTGCAATTCCTTAAACCTCACAAATCCTATTGGTTTTCATTGGTTGATAGGTTTAGTAAGAATTTGGTAGGATGGAAAGGAGCTCTTTTGAGCCAAGTTGGAAAAATTCAACTCCTCAAAGCTTCTCTTCAGAATCTCTCAGTTTCTGCTTTAATCATTTTCAAAATTCCTACTAAATATGCAGAGGACATTGAAAAGATCCAAAAAAGATTCCTTTGGTCTAGTGTGGAGGAGAGAAAGAGGATGCCTCTTATAGGATGGGATTTGGTTTGCAATCTGAAAACCTTGGGGGGATTAGGTCTTAGAAAAATCAAAATGATTAATAAGACTCTTCTTCCCAAACAAATATGGATATCATTCTCATCTGTTGGAGAATGGAAAGATATTTTAAGAGGTAAATATATGACCAATTGTGCATCCCTCGGAGCTTTGCTATATTCTCCTATTCTGTATTTTGGTTCAACTTGCTAGAATGATATTATTGTTGGTAGAAAGATCTTGGAATCATGGATTGGATGGCACATTAGAAGCAACAATCTAGGTTTTGGGAGGACAGATGGATTTTTAAGGATCCCCTAATCAAAATTGAAATATTTAACAGATGGCCTAAGTCTTGCAAAGAAACTTTTGGAGAGTATGTTAAAGATTACTGTAATGAAGGAGATTGGGTTGATTTGTGTGTGGTTAGTCAGGAGTTGGCTCAGATTGAATTTTCCTTAAGGGCTATTAGATTGGGACAAAATTAGCTGGATGATCATCTTGTCTTAATGGAAAACCCTTCGGGTAACTACTATGTTTCTTCTGTTGTTTCTCTACTATCCCTTTCTCAAGCCCCCCCTCATTTCTAGTCTAAAGAGTGGATTAAACACTTGACTCCTAAAGTCAACATTTTCTTCTGGACTTTGCTTCAAAATAAGGTGCTAACGGTGGATAATCTTTGCAAACGGGGATTTCAAACCCCCAACAGATGTTACCTTTGCAAGTGTGAGGTGGAGTTAGAAAACCATTTGTTTGTCCATTGTTTGTTTGTTACTACAATTTGGGGAAATTTTTTAGCCCTCTGGAATTTTTTTGGATGTTCCCCCTGTCCATTAAAGATCTCTTTTGACAGTGGAAAGCTGCATCTCAAAATTATTTCCTTCGAAGGTTATGAGCTTTTATTTTCATTTTTGTTTTTTGGGGAGTGTGGAAGAACATAATAATATAATTTTTAGGGATAAGGAGATGTAGGAGACTAATGTTTTCAAAAAAAAAAAAAGGCTTATTGTAGACTTGCAAAATTAGCATTATGCATTCAATCAGGTTCATTCATCAAGTAAAGTAGGTTCCATATTAGGTCCATTCATCAATTAATCAAGTTCACCATAATCAATGTTATTCCCCAAAAATATCTTAACTTGGAAGTTGTGGTGTGTACTCCCTATGATCTAAGGATAGCCAAGGATTGGAATATCAAAATGGATGTTTCTAAGACATCCAAGCCAGCTAAGAAAAGCAGGGAGAGTGTGTGCTGGACCTTTCCTCCAAATGGCTGGACTAAAGCCAAGTTTGATGGGACTACAAAGGGAAATCTGAGGATGGTCGGAAGTGGAGATGTGTTAAGGGACTCAAATGGTAACTTTATGGCAGTTGTGGCCATTTCCCTAGCTCATCAAACCAACCATGTGGCGGAGGCTATAAGAGATCTTCAAGTTTTAAATTTAGCACTTAATCTGAATATAAAAATTTTATGGCTTGAAGGGGACTCCAAAAACATCATTGGTTGTCTTCTAAGTAGGATCCCCCCTCCTGGTCTATAAAGAATTGGATTGAAGAAGCAAAATTGACTTTAGAAAAAATTGATAAAGTTAAAGTATCTTGCGTCTATAGGGAAGCTAACAGTGTGGCAGATTACTTTGTGAATGAGGGGGTTAAGAGGGAAGGTCTGAACACATGGCATAATTTTAGAGACTTGGGAGCTGAAGTCAAGGCCTTAATAGATTATGATGTTACGCATGGGAAAGAGGAAAATATCTTTAATGATGATAGGGAAAGGGCTAAGTACATAAAAATCAAGAGATTTGAATGGGCCGTGTCAAATAACTTAGCAGGTAAGAAAAAGTGGCACACTTTGTGGGTTCATTGTAATGGCTGCATAAATTTGCAGCAAGTTTTTGGTGCTAGTAGAGACTGTAGTGAGATGCATACAAAAATGTGGGGGAATAGGAAAATAATTGAGCCTAAAAGTTACGAAATGCACATGAGGAATGCTAAGGTTTGGAAATAGGTTGTGAGAGGTGGTTTGGTTCCATTCCTGGAAAAACTTCGTGGGCTTGATCCTATGGCTACTGACTACTTTGAGAAGAATTGGATTAATGGAGAAATAATCCTCTTTGGGAGAAAAGTGAAACTGGATGAGCAAATCATAGGAGAGGTGACTAGAATGTCCACAAAGGGCATAAATTTTTATCATTATAGAAGGCTTTTAGCAAGGTGGTAATCAAATTCCCTAAGAAAGATAAGGAGAAAATGAAGATGGTCAAAGTTTCCAATAGCTATTTTGAAATTGACACCATCAAGGTGCTTTGGAGAAAAGGTGCTTTGTGTCATAATGGGGTATATTACCTTGGACGGGAGATTCACCATAGTTTATGGTCATCATTTTGTTATCCTTAACCACTTCCGCCATAAGGTACAAATTTCTCTACCTCATCATTTTTTATGTTCGTTGAGTAATAGCCTTGAGGACCACAAGAAAAATCCTAGGAGATACCCTATTCTTCATCCTGGAATTATTAGGTTAATATATGAACATTATCAAAGCCTATTGGCTTTATCAAACCGGTTGCCTCCACGACATTTGAGGATTATGATACAGATAGTGGAGGTTCACATAATCATTCTAAGCCTAACCCGGAGAGAATTATTGAAGCCCATTTGTCCCCTATTTTATCTAGTAAGAAAACTCAGCTTTGTAATCCCTAGCTCATGAAAGCTAACCCTAAGATTTACCAAGCGACTGCCTAGTTCCTTTAAAGAATCCCGCTCTCAAGGGTTCCCCTACCAATAAGTTGGTTTCCTACTCTACGGACTCTTTGGAGGACAAAACTAAGAACCCTGAATCTAGAAAAACTTTGTCTCAACCCCGCTTGCCTCTTTCAGAGATGATGGTACCATATTTCCTAGCTCCCCTAACCCAGAGGATATTAACCTCATTTTAGACTGGGAATAGTCTAGAGATATCCTTGCCTCTGCTAGAAGTGGCATTGGTGATATTTTTAGGTTTATGAAATGGACCTATCAAGAAATTAATGATCTTAATCTTAGAAATAGGGTTCTAAATAGCAAGGTGGAGGAACTGGAATTGAAGTTGTCTACTCTAAGCAATGAAGAAGGGAAACGGAAAAAGAACAATACTGGAATGAGAGATGATGACATTGAGGAAGAGTATAAGACTTTGGAAGCTAAAATTGTTAAAATAAAAACAACATGAAAACTGTTATGGAACAAAACCATAGAATGGCAAGGAACAATGCCATTATCATTAATGCAATGTCTGAAAAGTTGCAAAAGTTGCAAAAGGGATCGTTGGTTGTTGATCTAGAAGAGGACAAGGATAAAAGCAAGAATGAGGACCAAGGAATATCAAAGACGGCCCATGCTAACCATAAGAGGAAAGTGCCTCCTCCTACCTAGATGGTCCAGATATTAAAGAGGGGGGTTCAGGAAATGAATGATATGGAAGCTGAGACAAAAAAAATGTTAAAGTCCCAAGTTTAGTCATTGATAGCATTTTTTCAAGTCATTTTGGGTCTTTTATGTGGCCCTTGTTGGCTTTTTTGGTCGTTGTGGTTTTGTCATTTTGTTGTCCTCTCTACAGCCTCTCTGTTTATGGGGTTTTTATGTTCTTTTCTTTGGTTTGTAAACTTTGTGGTTTTCGGTCCCTGTAAAACCCATTTTTTCCTCTTTCAAAAACATTAGTTGTTTCTAATTTCCTTTTTTTTATTTATGTGCCCCTATCTATAATTTAATTCCCTATTCACTTACTTTACCTAGATTCACACATAATTCATTACTCAATTTACAAATTCAATAATTGATTATTCATTCTTTGTCACATCCACAACTTCCAAGGTCAACACATAATTGAACACATTACTACTTACTAGATGACATCTAGTCTTTCATAGATAATGTTGCAACTCTAAATGAATATTTTGGTAGGGTCTCCTCACCCAAGTTTTAAGCTTAATTACTAGAAGGATATTATTTACACATTACCTAAATCAATTTTCACCAATTATAACTTAGTTGTAACTTACACATTCTTAACTTTGACTTAAATTTCAATAATTGTGTTCTTTCACTTGTTTTAGTCTTAGATAAAACAACTCAAAGTTTTAGTAGTTATAGTTTTATTAAGTTTAGTATGTCATCATTTACTTGCAAATGTTTTTAATTATCTTTAACTTTTCATCCTTCAATTCCATGTAAAATTCAGTTTTTACCTTTCTTCTAAATAGGATTTAATATACAACGCAAGGTTTCAACCATTAGTTGATCTCCTTAATCATGCAATCTTATCTACCAACCATAAGTTTATTCACCTTAGAGTTTCAAACATTCAATAGTGATACTCTTTCTTATGTTGAATCATGATTAAGTATGTTTAGAAGGCTTATGTGTTACTTATGTTTGAGGTATGATCACAAGATCGATTCTAACACACCCTTAAGTTGCATTTAAATATCATTACATAGAACTAAAGGTTATGTACTTCCAAAGTTATATTTAAAGTATTCTCTATACCCATCCTCTAGTAAGCAATATAGGTTTTTCCAATGCATACATAATAAGAGTTATGAAGTTTCTTGTGTGAAACACTTTTTGAACATATAGTGTATTTCTAGGTGCAACTTACAAAAAACTTACTCTAACACCCAAATTTTACAACATGCGAGGCATATTTATGTGTGAATCAATCCTTCATTTTAAGGTGACTCAAGGTAGTTTGAGGATATTCTCATTACAACCTTCTTAATTGAGCTAATATTCCCATAATTATGTTTCCTCCAAATTAGAGATTAACTGCATTTTCATCTCTTTCAATTAAACTATGACTTTTAGGTTAAACCTTACCTAAGGTTTACTCAAAAGAATCAATAAATAGTCTCTAAACACTCCCTTATATTTTCTAAGCTTGAATGAAATGATTTTCTTTCTAAATTTAAACTATACAATCAATAATAAAAAAAATTCATTATCCAAGGTTATACTTTACTATCCACAATAATCACAATAATTTGACTTCTCTATTAACATCGTTAATGTATTTGGGTATGTGCAGGATCATGATGGGCCAAAAACTAGCAATATGATGTGTATGTGGCTGATGACTATTTTTTTACCCAAAATTGATGAAACGAAAAGGGTTTTTAAAGGTGATTCTTAGATTCCACCGATATAAATTATTTTTTACTTTGAATTTAATAAGTAATTATTATTCATTTTCTATTCAAATTAAGAGTAAAGTCCTAATTGATAGGTTGATTAAAAAATATCTATAGATTTCAAACGATATCACATTTTTTTAATACAAAACATGCATCACATTCTATGCTTCACATACTATAGGATTAAAAAAAGAAAAATTAAATTTCATGAAGTTTTGACCAAGTTAAGGTGGTCAGACATACAATTTTTTATATTTTTTTAAAATTTGTGATAAAAAATTCATAATTAATTATTTACTAGTAAAAAAACTACAAAAAAATATGCATCACATCGAGGCATGAGTCCTCTAATTATATCAAAAAAATTATAAAAAATATTATCATTTTATTGTGGTTAGGGTGGTCAGACAGACACCTACTTCTTATTTTTTCCCTGAAATTTAAGGACCAATGCATTAAAATTTCAAATTTTCACTAAATAGATTTTTTTTTAAAAAGAAACCTAGTAGGTTAGAAACTACATTCAATTTCCTACAGATTCTATTCTTACATATATTTTAAATAATATAGATAACTTATTCAAATTTTTATGTCAAGTTGCCTAACTCTGATTTTTCTAAATTTTTTGCCACTTAAGGGACTATTTTGTCCATGATGATCCTACACATACCCATTTTTTGGTGGAAGAATTTAGGTTCCTTTAATCATAGGTATTGAAGTAAATCATATTATTTCACTAACTCCTAAAATCCCTAATAAATATTTAACAACCATTTCTACCTTCTTAAAGCTTAAGAGAGGGGGTATCAAATAGTGATAGGTTCAATAACACTTGTTAAATGGACTAACATGCCTTCTAACATTCACACCACTAACATAACCCTAATATTCTTGAGGGTTTTTCCTTTTAAAATTTAAGTTACTTTCTAGTTACCTATCATTAATTAAATTTCTAGAATGGTTAAAGTTTTGCTAACACACATCTTTAAAATGTTTAATAAAGATGGTAAATTGTTGATAGATTCCAAAGTACCCCCACATGATCTAGACTCTCAAAAGTTATTAAGTTGGAAATATTTTAAAAATTAATTGTTAGAAAGTGATTTATATTTTGATCACATACACATTAGAAAGACCCATCTTACTCCCAGAGTACCTAGTGTTGCAACCTAGGATCTAATACCAAATGTAATGCCTAAAAAATTTCAACCAAAAAATATAGTTAAGGACAAAACAAAATTTTCAAATTTCAACCACGAGCACTAACATAAATCCCAAAGACTACTCCTTATACATGCACTTCATGAAAGCATAACAATATATGATCTAGATAAATTATAAGAACTCAACCATCTACACATTTTCTTTAACATTCATGGTTGGGTTCCAAATGGAGATATGGAATCCACATCACCAAGGTAGGCTTGATTAGTTCTACGAGCTCATGAATAATCAAAAGATCAGTTCCAGTCACAAGTGATGTAAATAGAATATATATTAATAGTATCTTTAAGTAATAATAAGAGAACAAGCCAAGGGACCAAACCTAATTCCTCGGGGGCTCGTCTCTGATGGCGTTGCCTATGTATATAATTCGTAAAGGAATCATAGTTTGACACTTTGGGTTTACTTCAAATCATATTTGATTGACCAACAATACACAAATCATCTAGATTTAATTCATGACTATTTTGTCAATAGCTTAATAAATATATATAGTAGACAACTATGGTTAATCTATGTAAGCTCCTAAATTGATATGATAAGAAGTATACAACCCATGATACCTCATTCCTGTACACAAATCGACAATTGATTATAATATATATCCATATAATTCCCATCCATATAACTATTATTCCATCTACCTTCTAACATAGTTAAATGACTTTTAAGATGCTATGATTTTTAATATTAATCAAATAATTAAATAGAACTTCAATAACTATTTAATACTATATGAATATAATAAATTAATTTCTATATGAAATGAGACTAATATAACAACTACCTAATCATAAGGTCTTTAAGAATAAATTTGTAACCATCATGGTTATTATTACGATGATAAAAAATAATTCTATTCAAGTAAATAAACCAAACCATAATATCCAAATTACCAAACAATTTATAGCTTGCTGATTTTAACATAAAAAAAGGGCAATGTTTGAACAGTCATAACTTTTACATCTCTTACCAAAATTTTAAAATTCAATATAAATTAGAAAGGTGAAAGGACAAGGAATAACACCCAGAAAGCCTTTGAAAGAATACTAAAGCATGTGTGAGCAGTTTTGACTATAAGTTAGCCCATTATAAACCTATCAGAATAGTTGTTGACAATTTAATTACATTTTTTTTTCTTTTCTTTCTTTTTTGTAACCATTATAAGCATTTAAAAAATACTACGTCATGATCCACTATATGTCGCAAAGCATAACAAGATACTAGAAATAATTAATGTAAATCAAATATGTATTTACAAGATAGAAAAATACACTCATTTTGTATGTTGAATAATCATTTGCTAAATTTAGTTTCACCCTAAACTACAACCAATTTCACCATTAATTGGATTAATAATGATAAATATTTATATATGAGATTTATATCAAATAACCTTATATATTCTCCTATCTAAAACTAGATGTCTTCATTTATATTAAATTGATTGCATAATAGAACTCCATTACTTATAGGTTTCTTACTATGATAAATATTAACCATGCATATCAAGATTTGTATCTTTCGCTATATGTAAGATATTTATAATATATTTTTTTATACATATAAAAGACTAACAAATAGAAAAAATATTTTTACCCACTGACTCCCTTGTTACCATTAAAATTGTCCATGTTAACCTAACTACCATCATAACAATTGGTTTAAATACTTGAATACTTCCACTTTTCTTCTTCTCATAAAAGATTCTAAACAACTGGTACATTGTTCATCTAGGGCTTCACACACCCCAAACAAAAAAATAGTGACACCTATTCTTTCCGCTTATTTTCAACTAACCAAATAAATTTACTGTTTTGAATTTTTTTAATCATTTCAACAATTATAAAGCATTTAAATTCAAAATAAAACCCCTTTCAAACAATGTCGAGATTATCTGGAAGTTTGATTCTATCAATTGTAAAAAAAATATCAGTAATCTTGAAACAACATGCCAAAAGGTATGAGCTACTTAAAGCATGGATCTAATTCATATTTACCATATTGGATTTTCTTTTCTTTTCTTAATAGACTCAACAAAGCTTGAGATTGTAAAAATATGGAGCATCTACAAAGTTCCTTTTTCAAATTTTAAGCAGCACGAACCCTATTCAATTCTAGTTCACTAGATGTGATTTCTAACGGTCTTGATTGTGCTTTGATCGCAGCTGTCACTATTATTACTGTTGAAATTGCTCTCTTATTGGTTTTATACATTAAATATGTACTATTTAATTTTTAGTACCAATTTACCTTAATTTGTATAATATTTTTAGTGATGTGGTTATGAGAACAATTATAAACATCTCAGCTAACATTTATTTCATTTTCCATTGAATGCAGAATATCCTTTATAAAAATTCTTATACACATGCATGAAGGGGACGTATATAGGTGTGTGTGGGGTATAAATATGTAGTTTAAAATTCCATGCCCAATGACAATACCTGTGCTTCTATGCAAGCTATTGTTTTTCTTTAGCACCTCCATTACTTTATTTTTTTACTCATAATTTCACTCAGCAAATGTGCATTCACAAGCAATCAACTATTTTGCTTCTAGTGGTGTTACACTTCCTCCATTCAATGGCCTGATAAGTACTAAAAATGAAATAAGCAACAAAATGATAATAATTTTAATAATTGCTTGAAACCCTGCATTTTGTCTGATCAACGGTGAGTGGGGACTTTAGGTTTTCAAGGAATGAAATATGTAGATGTAAGGATGAGATCTAAAGCTTTTATTAACTCTTTGTGCCAAAGGAGAATGTCAAAAGTTTTAGTTGCATCTATGATGCTGAAAATTGAATATCTAATCCACACTAAGCTTGACCATACACGAGTTGAAATTATTCTTTAACCTATAAATCTATGAGACTTCCACAATCACCCATCAAATGCAAATATAGATATAGCATTATAAGAGTGACTCTCCAGTGTTGGATTGCTTTATGAGTGACTCTCTCAAAAGCAAATACAAATATAGCATTATAAGAGTGACTCTTCACAACCCTTCAAAGCACCACATACGCTACAGCATTCAACTCCAAATTGGATGCCAACTTTGGATTTGCAGACCTAATGCTTTCAAAGACCCTCGATTTGGCAACCAAATGGGATTCTCCAATGTTGGATTGCTTTTACAAACTGATACACTCCTCCTACACATTGTCATTAAGAGATAACATACTTCTTTAATGGTGTGGCAGGAGACTCTCCTTGTTTTCAGCCTCCAATTTCTTTATAATAAAATCCCACACAGTAAAGCCATATGCAGCCCATAACTCATAATTAAAATCTAGGAACTCCCACTAATAGTGATCTGATCCACTTGTTAGTTGATGACATGACAAAAATAGATAACTTGTGTTCCAAATTACATAATGATCACCCAAACCTACCACTCTCCTTTTTACTTAAGATTTTTAATTTATTTTTATTAGCCGATAGACTATTATGGGTGGGAAATCCCACCGGAATCATCTGCTGTCGGATGCCAGGAAGACTTCTCGATGCCAGAAAATAAAAGGTACTCCATTCACGTGGGAATGTGGACTGAAGTATGGGATGAGCAGGGGGTGTGCTTTTTGAGTCACAGTACATTGGAATTTTGGTTCCTTAGAGAAACACATTTTTGGAGTGTGAGCTTCAGATTTGTGGGTGTGGCTTATAATGAAGGCTAAGTGCATCATTTTCTTCCAACAACTGGGTTTATCAAGCTGTGTATTTGATGCAAACTGAGCAGAATAAGGAAAATAGCGATTTGCTGAGCAAGACGTCTTTTGAATAACCTCTTTTGCTGAGTTGTGGCCACTCTTGGAGGATTTAGAAATAGTGAATCTCTTATTTGTGGCTGGGTGTGCCTTGCACAAGGAAAAAACAAGTGCCATATTGAATCTATGCTAGCAGCTCGAGCTTGATGTCTTTCTCTATGGGTGCCATCTTCATTCCTAGGTTGTATTTGACTCAATACATCTAGGTATGAGAAATTTCCAGGTATAGTACTACATACTACACCTTAAATTCTATGTGTTATGTTAGGTTTTCTGAGTAGAAAATTTGCAGCATTTGTTGTGTTTATATGGCTATAAGTGGCCATCTTTTTGTGTCGTGAAGTATGTCGTTAGAAGACGGATGGAGCCACAGCTATCCCTATGGAGACAAAAACTCGTCGACAAAAAAATGATGGAAACATACTTCAAAGCCATGCAGCAGCTCCTATGATTGAGCAACCAGAGCTTCGAGTCTATGGAAGACGACAGAGAAAATGCCACTAGTTGTGTGGTGAATAGGCGTAGATTTTTGTCTGCAAACGGTAGGGCTATACCTAAGAAATCTTGGTCGAGTGCCACCACCGGAGCCTCCAGTAGGTGTCAATTGACGGCGAAGGATGTGATTGACAGCGTTAACAGAGGATCACGACACAGTTACAAGCCAATATCCTATATTTACGACATCATGCGTCCTACTGGTGCGGGAAGAAATAGATCGTCCGTCAAGAGACAGAAACTACTTACTTTCTTTTGATTAGGGATTTTTATTTAAACTATAAAATGTATATTTTAAATGCTATGACTTATGCCCGTTAGTCACTGAGTTTCCATATAATTATTTTTTGTTAAAAAGTAATTTCTCCCATTGGTTGAGGAAATAGAAACATTGGTTGTGGAAATACAAACTGCAGTTTTGCATGAGCAATATCTATTGTAATTAGAAATAAACTCAAATTTAGTTAAGTTTTTCTACAGTTTGCATGTTCTATATTTTTCTTGTAAGTTGTAAAATCCTCTATAAAAGAGGCATGATGTAATTGATTTTGAGATGTAATCAAATCTGATGAAGTAATTAAAATATATTTTGTGTAGTAGCACATTGTGCAAATTATTGTGTTTATCTAAATAGATGTGTTGATCAAGTTATTGTGTTTCTATGTATTTTTCATCATAAAGAGTATTAGTTATATCACACAAACCACTTGATTTATCAATTGAACAATACAAATCTTCTATACCACAAGCAACATCACTTACCAATGGCTTTGTCCTTAAACATTTATTTTCTTCTTTCAACTTACATAGTTCTTCCTTCTACAAACAACTTTCTTCTTCTAACAATTTCAATTTTTCTTGAAAAACTTCTTTCATTTTCTTAACCTCATCAAACAATTTTATTTTTTCTTCTAATTGTTCATTCTTTCTTTTAACATCACCCAATTCTTTTCCATGATTCTCAATTTCACATAAACACTCATATTTCTCCTTTATCAACTCCTTTATTTTTCTTGCTAATTCAAAATTATCTTTTTTAACTTTCATCAATTCTTCCTCTAAAACTTCATTTTCTTTCATAACACGTTTACCAGCTTTACCCATTGAAACAAATGATTAACTACACCTTACCTTTGCACTTGACTATGATTCTGCTACCAAGTTTCCTTTCAACCAACTTCAAACAATTTCTTTTTCCTTTGCTCAAACTATGATTTTTAATTTAAACAACTACATCTCCCCCTTAGCAACAACAAAATAAAATACTACAACTTACTTTTTATCTTACCCTTTTAGTGACTTTAAACTATATCTCTCTTTGACTAGGGCTTCTATGCCGTTCTTTTAATGACTATCAACTCTTCACATAATCTCCTTAACTCTTCCATACATTAAACAATGATCTATCAATATTTCTTATAATAGTGAACCTTCATTAAACAATTTTGATCTTCTGCGAACATTTTCCTTTTGGACAACACTTTTATCCTTCAAGCGGCTTCACATCAACAACTTCCTCTATTGCTGTGATTAACAACAAATAATCTCCTTTGAAAACTTTTGACGCTCAGATATAATCTGCAATAAAACAAAACACAATCCTCTTTTTATAATATATAATTTGCAACATATGCATATCTCATTTTATTCACCCCTTACAGTTTTTTTGCATCATCTCTTGCTGCTGCAAATTTTCAAACCCATTTTTTTTTTTTTTGAGCTGGCTCTGATACCACATGTTAGGTTTAATGGAGATAAACAAAAAACAAATACATAGAAACACAATAACTTGATCAACACATCTATTCAGATAAACACAATAATTTGCACAATGTGTTGCTACACAAAATATATTTTAATTACTTCACTAGATTTGATTACATCTCAAAATCAGTTACATCATGCCTCTTTTATAGAGGATTTTACAACTTACAGGAAAAATCTAAAACATGCAAACTGTAGAAAAACTTAACTAAATTTGAGTTTATTTCTAATTACAATAGATATTGCTCATGCAAAACTGCAGTTTCTATTTCCACAACCAATGTTTCTATTTCCTCAACCAATGGGAGAAATTACTTTTTAACACTCCCCCTTAATTTCGACCACATGCTTTAGCATTTTCATTCTTCAAATTCTTATTGTCAAAATCTTCTCACTTAATCTTTAATCTTCATGGTACATTCAAATTATCTTCAACTCTTCACCAACTGCTATGGCAATCCTTCAAACTTTGTTTGAAAACCAACATTGCTTTTACTATGCCAATATTTAGGCTTATACATCCTTTTAAACATACCTGTAACTTTTCTCCAATTGGATCCATCAATCCACCCATAAGTTATCTTCATACAATCTTTCATAGATTGTTCATTTCATTCTCTATTCCTACAAGTTTTTTTTGAGTGATTTTTCAACCCACAAATTTTACAAGGATTAAGATCCCAACATTTCTCTTTTTTATGTCCTCCCTTGTGACAATGAGAACATTGCATAAACTCCAGGCTTTTAGATGATTTCCATGAACATGTAACACTTACATCATTTCTATCTTTCTCACCATATCCCAAGCCTTCATTTCTCATGTTCTAGATTTTTCCTGTAAGTTGTAAAATCCTCTATAAAAGAGGCATGATGTAATTGATTTTGAGATGTAATCAAATCTGATGAAGTAATTAAAATATATTTTGTGTAGCAGCACATTGTGCAAATTATTGTGTTTATCTGAATAGATGTGTTGATCAAGTTATTGTGTTTCTATGTATTTGTTTTTTGTTTATCTCCATTAAACCTAACATTTTTTTCCATTCACTAAAAGGAATGTTTGCCTCATACGTATTTTAGGTAATGCATGTACTCTATCAGAAATTGGAAATATTCCTCATTACTATGATGTATATAATATAGTTATTGTGTACCTCTGTTGATTACATTGTTTTTAAGGAACTATGATATTTCTACCATTAATATATTTTAGGATTTGAATTTAGTTATGTATTGGATTATAATAGAGTTTATAACAGAACTTTGAATTGAAATTTACAGCAAACTAGATTTAAATTCAACTCGAACTGAGTTTATCGCAAAAATTTGAATTGAATTTATAACAGAAATTTCTTATTATTGAACCATTCTAGCAAGATTTTCAACTTAGAACCAATCTTTTCATAACCCCTGAGCAAAGTGCTCCAAGAACAATGAACTGTCATGTAATATTCATTATTTTTGACATTGGCTAAAGAGCTCTTTAAATGACTGGTGAGACATATTTGAAGTGTTACAGCTCAATGCTTAAGTGGATAGACACATTTACTTCATGTGATTTGTTGTGCTTGGTCAGAAATTTTAAAGAATAGACTGACTGTAACTGTCTAAAAATAAAATGTTAATGTTTGGGTTTGTTTGAGGTATTGTAGTTTTGTGGATTATGAGTAAGGTTTTCTTAATAATTTTTCATATTAGGGTTTTTAATAAAATATTGCAATTTTTATGGATGATGATTTCAAAATTACATATAAGTACATAATTAAGTTAGGATTTTTAATAAGTATTTTGTATTGTATTAATGAGAATAATATTTATCAAATGTAGATAAATATTAAATTAAGATCTTTAATAACCATTTTGTATTGTATTAATGAGAATACTATAGGTAAAATGAATATAAATGTTAAATTATGAGATTAGAACTCTAAATCAAATATTTGTATATTTGAATTTATATTAGTAGTTTTAAATTATAAGTATTTGAATAATATTTAATTTTAAATTTACTAGAGAGATGATTTAATAGAATTAAATATTAGTGAATTTGAATTTGAATTTGCAAATTTTATTATTTTTAAAGTCAACTTTTTGCAAAGAATTCAAAAACTTTCATATGAGTTCAAAATTTATAAGCTATTAATTGAGATTTTTGACATTGATGATGCAATCACATTCATTGTATTTTTGTTGAGTTGTCCAAAAAATTCTAAAATAAGTTAAGACTCAAATAAATGCATCAAGGCAAGAATTGTATATGATTGCTTGTTTCTTTGTGACTATATGGATAAGTTGTAGTCATTGTGGTTGTATTTGCTACATTTTAGAATTAAAAATTCAAACTACACCTATCTTTAATGTTTTTTAAAATATTCAGAAAGTGTCAATTCTTTTATTATTGAGCAGCTGATTTCATGTTTAGTAACCATCATTAGAGCCTTTATTGTGAGCCTCAAAATTGAAAGAAAACAACTAATAAGTTTAAACAAAAAGAATGAATTGTAATCAACTGAAAAATTGTTGGATAAATTCACTCCAATCATGGTGTGTCCTATAAAATTTTGGCTAAAGTTCTTGCCAACCAAATAAATCTGCTAGCAACTAGGATTGTGAGACTTGAACAAACATGTTTTATTCTGGTAAGTTCGTTGTGGACAATAGGATAACATAATCAACAAGAAACAATTCTAAATAGTATAATAACACAATTATATGATTTAACTGAACACACCAGTTGTAATTCCCATTAACATAATAAAGTTATAGTCAATGTTTGAAGGAAGATAAATTCAATGACATTACATAAATTATCATTTTCAATGAAGTGTAAATTTACTAGCAATGAGAACAACCAATGCAACCAATGGCTACATCTACCTTTGATCCGCATGCTACCATGCAAGTGCATTTACTCCAATTATGGTGTGTCCTACAAAATTCTGGCTAAAGTTCTTGCCAACCAAATAAATTTGTTAGCAACTAGGATTGTGAGACTTGAATAGACATGTTTTATTCAGGTAAGTTCGTTGTGGACAACAGGACAACAAAATCAACAAGAAACAATTCCATATTTCACATGTCATAAAATATTTTTTGTATTATAAAAATATTTTCCCGCAACATGCAGTTTTCCATTATGTTACATTTGTCTACAAGGTATATCATTAACCAGCAACAACTGTACTTAATCCAATCGACCTTTTAAATTACAAGTCTTTTTCCATTGTACAAAAAAATTATGTTGTGAAACCATTTAGCATAGCATACTGATTTAAATAAAGTTCCATTTGTTCATATTCAAATCTTCTCACATCCCATCATCAATTGACTTTTGCTATAAATAGTTAGTCTTAAGAAAAACAATTAACATTTTCTTGCCCATTTTCCCCCTGCCCTTCAATATATTGCCATACTATATCCTGCTATCGGCGTAACCATTGCACCTCATTGAGGTGCAAATGCTAGTTATTCAATGTTCATTTTGTATCTTCTTATATTGTAGTTGTGGCTGCTCCAATAGTCATGCATGCAAAAGAAATCATGGTTTACAAGATGCCACTACACATGTGAAAAATCATGTGGACTTTACTCACAACCGTAAATCCTTTGATCTCTTTCAAATGAATTCCCCACGCACTAAATTTTAAAACATACATTTTCTCATTATTTAGTTGTTATATTCATGTTAATATATATATATATATATATATATATATTGATGTACTCTTCATTATATCAGTACTCTTTTTTTTCACTTTAAAATTATCTTATTATTCATATATGTGTTACTATGATTTATGCTACTATAGTGTGGTTGCTAAAACTACAAATATTTCAAGCTTTGTGAACATTAGTAATAATACCAAATCAAATACAACAAATCAAGCATCCATATGAGATATTAAATCATGCTAAACAAAAAAAGTGAAAATACCAAAGACTAAGCATGCTCAGACCTATCCCATAGTGGATTGGTGCTTCTATGGAAAGAAGCCTTTTCCCAATCCTTTGCTAAGCTCCATGATGTTGGTATAAAAATACTATGAAGATGGGAAAAATTAGCTCTCAAATTGAAGAGAGTAACCTTGCATGAGAGTTGTAGATCAAGTTGTGGAGGATTTGACGATGAATGAAGCCTTCCATTTATAGAATATTTTGATGAGAGAAATAGCCAAATGGATGAATGTGGGACAAAGATTGGACCAATGAGAAGAGGCAACTTGTCAACTTGTGATAGGTTGGAGGATGAGCACATTTTGGTCAATGTGCGAAAGAAGGGGACATTCAAATTTGAATTTGAGAGATAAATGTTGAGTTTGACCTTTGCAAGGGACATGTAAGAGACATGTAAGACCTATTAAATGCCTTGTTGGATGTACATTTCAAGCTACTTTTGAATTCAAATTTGAGGGAATATTCCTCAAAGATGCCATGTTGATGGAAATTGCTAATTTTATAAATGAATTAAAATGATTTATTGGTGCAAGTGGGAAAAACTAGAGGATGTGATGTGTGGTTAGATTAAGTTAATCAAGATTAGATTATCTTAGGTGATGATTAGTTGATTTTGACCCATTTGACTTGAATATTTGATTTATTTAAATCAAAAGGGATGGGAAATGCATTTGGGATTTAATTAAATTAATGTTTGATTTATTTAATTAAAAGGATAATGCAAGATAAAGATGGATTAATTTGCATGAGATGAAATTAGAAGATGGTTTATGAAAGATGAAATATTATGGTTTGATTAAAATTGATTTATTTAATCAAATGAGGTAATGGTAGACTTAAATCAAATAAAGTTAATTTATTTAATTTAAATGGATGATGAACCTGATTTACTTGATGAGTGGATGGATGTGAATTTGGTTTACTTGATGAATGGACCTAATTGAATGCATAATGCTAGTTTTGCTTGTCTATATTTTTCCCCTCTTTGAAGCAATGTACTTGCTGCATTGGTTCAAAGAATAAACTTGCCGTGATCGAAATTCAATTTTTTTTTCGCTTGACCCAGTGGAAAGTACACTACTACATTGCCCCCTCGAGATATCGAGTGAAAAGATTCTATTTGAAGGTGGATCTTGTGATAAAGAGGTTCAAACTAGATGGTTATGGATAATGATGCAAATGAGATGGTTTTAAGATGCTTAGAATAACATATCTATATAATCTTAAACAACTTAAATGATGATATGATGTGAGATGGATGGGATGAATGATGTGATATGCCATGATTATGAAAATGTATGATTTTATGAGATGGTTAGACTAATAGATCTATATTATGATGATGATTATGTATGTGAGATGATATGCATAATACTAATGGTTTGAGGATGCAAGATGGATGCACTAGTGGTGATTGTAGACACATCAAATTGACATAATGCATTCAACTAGGTCATATTCATCCATTCGGAAAATAAATCAAGTTTATTTATCAATCTCCTAAAGTCATCAGCTTAAATCAAATAAATAAAACTTATCATCAACCTTTTTAATCAAATAAATCAAACATCCATCATAATGCATATTCCATCCTTCTTGATTTAAATAAATCAAATATCTAAGTCAAAGAGGTCAAACTCATTCTTATCA
Organism: Sequoia sempervirens; assembly: GCA_007258455.2. Lineage (NCBI taxonomy): Eukaryota > Viridiplantae > Streptophyta > Pinopsida > Cupressales > Cupressaceae > Sequoia > Sequoia sempervirens. The sequence goes on from VDFB02281492.1 coordinate 978,294,589, forward strand.
TCATCCTAGCTAATTAATCCTGATCTAATGCTAATCTCACCCACTTGCATTCTCTAGATTTAGCCACTTGCACATATAAATCAATTTATTAATTTATTAAATCCAAGATTTTCCATTAACATGGAATTTATGGGGAATATTCCCTCAATTTTGAATTCAAAGGTAAGTTGATTTGTCCCTCCAACATTGCATTTATTGCTCATTTTCTTGTCCCCCACTCAACATTTACTCTTAAATTTGAATTCAAATTTTCCCTCTCATGGGCACTCTTCCCAAATCTTGCACATACATCAACCAATCACCACTTGACAAGTGTCCTTTCATTTGTCCAATCTTAGTCCCACATTGGTCTCTCTTCAACACTTAGCATTTTGAAAATCCTTAAATAGAAGCTTCAACATTGAGCAAATCCTCCACAATCTCTTGCAAGGTCACTCTCTTCATTTGAGAATTGATCTTGTCCATTTATCATCTCCATATCCATAGCAATTTCATCACTAGCTTATCAATCAAGGATTGTGAAAGGGTCACTAGCACATGTGACACCAATCCACTATGAGATGAAGTTGATTCATGTTGTTTGTATGCTTATTTAGTTTTTCTTGTTGTTTTAATATCTTGCTTAGCATATCTAACATGTTTCATTATCTCATAGGGATGTTGAGGATTATTTTGGTTTTAAAATGCTAACCATATGTAGATTTTCACATCCACATTATGGTGCTAGAAGGAGGGTTGAAAGTCAAAATCATTTCATACCATTTATTAGCTATTTTCTTATGTGATAATATCAATGCTTTTGCTTTTGGTTGAAACGTTTTGGACGTTCTAACTGGTTATACGATCATGTGATAGTCTTTGTCTTTAGGCTTTTAGATTGCATTCACAACTCAAAAGTGTATTTATAAGCCCTCTAATAAACAAAAATTATTGGTTACGACTAGATACTAAGAAACAAGACTTGCTGGCATGGCATTTTTTTTCCAAAGCCTTATTTAATCCCCGCAATTCCATTCATTTTCCATAAGAAAGATAAGTGGCCTAACAATCATTTGTTTGGCATATGATTGAATTTATTGTTGTGACAGAAAATCTTGACTAGAGAATGGTCAATCACTCTGATGTAGTTTGTTGAAATTGATTCTCTTTCAATATTTACTTTCTGGATCATCATTGATTTTTAGTCAATATGGAAATCCATAGGTTATACATTCTAATGCTAATAGGAATTTACATAGTACTTTTAAAAAAGTGTCTTTGCTAAAATCAAGCTCTCCCATACTTTGTTATAGGTATGGCACAACTACTCCAAGTGGTGCAAACAAAAAAAAGAAAAAGAAAAGAGAAGTATATTGAAAGTGCACCAAATAGCTTGCAAGGTGTGGTTTCAACGGCCATAGTCAAATTTCTCATTTTGAAGTAATGCTAATGAGATTCTTTGCATACGTTTGGTTCTCAAAATTTGAAATGTTATTGATCTTTAACACAGCCTATGCTTGATAAAGCACCGTTTGAAAATATCTCTTTTCTCTATTCAGTTCTCCAAATTTGAGATGTTTAAAATGCTAATTATGAGCTAATTCACTTATTTTTGGTTACTTTGTTGCCTTCATAATTTTTGTCATGACTCAGATTTTATCGAGGAGTTGTGAAAATGGACTTGATCTGTTGGTGTTGGTTGTTCTTTTGGCTGTAGCATCTTTTTTGTGATCTAAGTGGAAGCATTTTTTATAGTTATGCATTCATCACTTTGAGTTGCTTTTGGTTGGTGACTTGTTCAGGGCAATTTATTCGTGGTTTGTTTCTATAGAAGATTTTTCTTATAGATCCTATGACCAATAGCGCCTAAATTTATTCAGATCTTAAATCATCCTAGTAGTCACATCGCCTTTGTCTCCACTAGCATTTGCAGATTCAGCCAACTGCAAGGAAGAGCAACAGAAACCACATTAAGGAAATCATTAAGGCATTTAGAGTGTTGATGAATAGACAAGAAATTAAAGCAGGAAACTAAATAGGTGCCATTATCAGTAATCTCAAAGGTCTAAAAGCAACGCTAGAATTCTGAATCAAACGTTCACTGACATCGATTGCCAATGAAAGCGCTTTAAATGGTGAATTTTGAATTAGATATCAGTTTCTTGAGGTACTCTTTCACCAATTAATGCAAAGTCCATATTTGTCCAAATAGCCTTCCACTTTTGCGTGCCCTGCATAATCTTTGTTGACTACAATACAATCTTTCTGGAGAGTTGTTCAGTAATAATTCTTTATACAATCTTTTTTCGCGCCCTGGTAAAGCTCTCCCATAATCTTTAAGTCAATTAGTGTGACATGTCTGTGGTTTTTAAATTGATAATCTTGGTCCTTAAATCGAAATAGCAGAGCGGTCTGGAATGATTTGAATTAAATATTAGGATTATTAATCCCAGATTTATAATGTTTATTAAAGATAAAGGGAGCTAAATATTCCTACGGATTTGTTTGAATTTTTTTATGAAAATAGACTATTACCACTCGATCCATGCAGGCCATTGGTATTCTTGTGGGGCAGTTATAAAAGGATTTGTAATTTCAATGTTAAATGATTGTTATATTTTACATTAATCAAATCAATCAGTGGTCTTTGGAGTGGTGTTGCAGAATCTTTAACTTATCCTTGCACATTATAAATTCTCAGTAATTGCTCCTTGATAACTTGTCCACATGATCCCAAACTTCTGATGGGTGGGCATGGTGGTCCTTCACTGACTTTAGCAGCATGTAGGAGGATTTAGAACTTATTTTCAACCACTCTACTCGAAGTATTTAACTCGCCAAACATGACAGCCTGTGATCTTGTCAGACTAAGGAAATCTGAATCTATTGGTTGGAATTTTTATTGATAACGTTTTTGGTAGTTTGCTACTTCATTATCTTTAATATTCTAACAATATATTTTTTTTAGACTTGTTTGAATAAATAGAGGTCCAAATTTTTACTATCTTTAGTATTTTGACATCTTTTTTTAATTTTGTTAGAACAAATATTAAATATGTTCAATTCCTAACTGCTGGGTGAATTTGAAAAGCTTTAATGGACTATTAGAGACCTTTCTATTTGGTGGATCATAGCTTTCGGACTACGATTTGGTGGAGCAACCTTTAAAGCTTTTTTATTACACAGCCAATCATTTGGTTTTCCAAACTTGGGGTTGAATGACAAGCGTATTTTTTTTATTTTTTTAATTTTTATTTATATAATGCTATATGCTTCATTGATTCCTTGAAATAAATCTTATTTGTGATTGTTTTGTTTGTAGATTGACATTAAAATCAAGCATTGGAGTTGAGCAAAAATGAAAGCAAAATCGGAGTTCAAGATTTGGAGCATCAAATTCAAAATTCATAAAGCATTTTTAAATGCTTGAGGCTTACATTTCATGGTTTAATTTTCTGTTTTTAGCCAACTAGGTCATTATTTTTTTCAAAGTTGGCCTAAAATTGAACCTTACAAACTTACTAGCTTTTTGATTTAGGTTCTAAAATTGAACAAGACAAATTTCACACTTCATCTTGGTGCTTTAAAATGAACTCACAATTGCTTTGAAGGCTATAAAACGAACAAGTGCTTGAATTGTGTGATTTTGTCTTTGGTACATTTTGAGTGCGTATCCTCTCCCCTTGCGCTTCATGCAATCTAGGGTGCAAGAGAAACACTCAAAATGCATTTTATTGCTTTGAAACACTTTGATTTGGGGTTAAAATTGAACATCTTTTGTGAGTGTGAGTAGGGGCATTTTCACGTACATTCTCTTTCTTTGTGCCATCAAAGATTGATCAAGTTACGGATTTTGTCTTTGCTTGCTTTTGTTTATCCTAGAGGGCCTGCCTTGGGGAAAAAGTACTCACCCAAGGGAATGACTCAACTGGTAACACTCTAAAGCCAAGAGTATTTACATTTGGGATATAAATGTGGGTATTGGTTAAATGCCATTATCACGCGGTTGGCTCCGACAAGATGGATCCAAAAGGGGACTCTTGCCGTATGGGTCAATCTCCATGAACGGAAAGTCCTTACTAGAACCCATGTACTAGAATTTTCCAGAATCCTTGATCTATTTGTTGGTGCAAGAACGGTCATTCTGAAGCCGCCCCACACTTTTATGGTCTTTAGTAGAAATGGAAAACATTCCATGGGAATTTCATGGGTGTTGATGCTTGGCTGCCCCGATTGACATTAATGAGCCGTGGAGGGGAGCCAGTGGGGTCAAGCATCTAACCATTCACTAAAGATAAGCGTAGCTGGACTTGTTCAAGTGGGGATTCAACAAATATTGTCTTACACATCCATAGGGCTTGTACTTGTTCTTCATTCAAAAACACAGTGTGTTTATCAAAAACATTGAAAAACCAACATTCAACATCATCATCAAAATTTCAAACCCCTTAGTTAGAGAAAATACCTTTGAAAAAACCTAAGAACTATTGCTTACCCTTGGGATTATGTCCTTAGAGGCTTCTAAGTAATTGGGTTTACATCTTAATTTGCTCTTACAAAGGTCAACATTAGGAAACCCTTGTCTTGATTTCTTGGAACTTCCACATAGCACTTTGTGGGATTAAAAGAAGTTGTGACATTGGACATTTAGTTTGAAACCTAATCAAGAAGTGTGTTTGTGGTAAAAAGTACTCATTAAGCAAAGATAATAAATTGGACCCCACACATGTGCTTGATATCTTTTGGTCATATTGGTCTTTTGATTGCTCTTAGAGAAAAGTGTGTTCTTCAATACCTTGGCCTAGTAAACAAAGTCTCTCTAAGTCTCTTAGCATCAAATTGAACACTTCATCCATCTCAAACATTTATCAAAATCCATCCCACCAAACAACTTTAGAACTTTGAAAACATCATTCTAGACTTAGGCACATCATCAAAATCAAAATCACCTTGTTTAGTTAGGAGTATGGGAATGCATCCTTTCTCATACCTCTAGTTAAATTAGTAATCCTTTGAACAAGTTCATCCTAAGATCACATCCAACATCTTAGGGTTTGCAAGTTCACTATCCAAATCGACCAATCAAAATCAAACCCTAAGTCTAGCATTGATCCAAAGTCCCTAAATGTTCATCATCCATATCATTTACACCTTTCATCCTTCATCTTTTCATTGGTCCTAAGAACCCTAGAGGTCACTTGTGTAACAAGGTCAAAACACAAGAAGAACATGGAATACAAACTTGATCCATACATCTTGATTAATCCAAATCAATTGAATCTTCAAAGCCTTACAATACCGATTGATTATCAAAACTCATACAATCCATACATGGGACCATTACCTTCGACAAATGTCAATAGAACAACAAGTGTGAGTATGCCCAAATCAAAGATTGGAACACATTTCCCGATGGTAAATCCAAGTCCAAATCTACAAGTCTGTCAACCAAACAATCAAAACATGAGCCTTCAAATGAACAACATTGTCCCACCAAAACCCTACAAACCAAATGAGAAGGTACCAAGAACAAGTTTTTGAAACATGATTCCGGAAAAATTTGGGATGGATACATTTGCAAATCATACAAATATTCCAAACATGAAAATGGTCAATTTCAACCCATCATGCCAAATCTGAGTGTCATCACAAATCAGAATATTGTCCAAAATCAAACACAACTACACACTCCAAATCTTCTTAAACAAGAACCAAATCAACTATATCAAGGGAGTCAAGATCAAAATCAAGAACAAAATTGGCTAGATCAAATTGCTGCACTTTCCAAAATAGTTGAGGCATTGCACCAAGGGAAATCTCCACCACCATTACCCATATCAACATCATTCCTTTGTTTAGGGCTTCCCCCTTTACCTAGCACCAATCACTCCATCCAAATCAATCCACCTAACGTCAATCAAGCCATCATGTCAAATATACCATCGACATCGCACCAACAGATGGTATCTAATCAAACAACATTGATCCCAAATTGAAATACGGTCTCCCAAGGACCTATCACCTCGGTCATTCCAACCATCACTATCCCTTCAATCATTCCAAACACCACTATCACGCCCATCACATCTCAACCCTCACTACCATGATCGCTCAGAGTGTATCTCAAACATAATTCTAAATCCACCACCACCCCTACCACCACCAACCTCCACCACATCAAGCCAATACAACGTGACATTACAAGTTTCTTTTCAAAAGGGATTCCAACAATATCTAGCCATGCAGCGAGCAACACAAGCTCAACAAGTGCAACAATCCTTTCAAGTTGCCCAAGCCTCTCAAGCTACTCAACAAACACAAGCACAAAAACAAAAAATGACAATTGTTGAGAACAAGGATCAAGATCAATCCATCTATGAGCACTTTGAAGATGTTTTCACCCCATCCGATGATCATTTCACCATACATCGAGAGCCACTTTTTAGTGATCTCTTTCAAGTAGTGTTAGGATTATTTGATCCAATTGACATAATGCACAATCAGTTCACCTATGATCATGTTGAAAATTTCTCTACATCGCCTTACGAGTTAGAGGACATATCTCAAGAATTTATTCCAAAGCATGATCAAAATCTTTCACCAAAGTCTAGCAATGGTCATTTTCAAAACATGTTGATCCCCTTTGACCGCATGGTTACAGATACTGAAAGAACCCTGAACTCGACACTCGAGGATATTGAACCATTTACCATGTGTAATGATGAAATCCAAGAATCTTTTATAAGCAATCCATCCTTTGAAACTAACCCATGTCAAGAACTTGATCCAAAGCATGTCGAAAGCAACTCTGAAATCATTCAAGATCAAGAATTTGTATCTGCAAGATACTATAACAATCTAATGGACACTCTCCTATCTATGCAAGATGATCATATCCATGTAGCAAAAAATACTCCATCTACCCATGAGATGCTTTCTATGGATGGACACATAGATGATCTTCATTCAAAATAAGATTCCTTTAATCTTGACATTATTACACAAAAAGAGCAGGTTACTAATTCCTACAGTCAAACTGGGTTGTCAACAACAATATCAGATACACCGCAAATGCAGACTAAGGACAACATGAATAAATATATCGAACATTATCCACTCAAGGAAGCAAATCAGATAGAACAAGATATTCCATAGTTAGCAAAGCAACAAATTGAACTAACGTCATCTACAATAGCTATCTATCAGAGAATGCTTATCGAACAAGACATCTCAGAAAAGGAAGAATCAAAGCATCAAGGTACTACTTCTACCATACTAGGGGCAACTTCGTCTCAAGCAAATGTCAACATAGGGAGCACGAAGAATCCTTATGGTGAAACCATTGCCAATACTACAACCATCCACACCATGAATCTTCATCGACCTATCATCCCATCCACGAATTGGGACCAACACCAAAGGAAAGTGTTAAATCAAAGTATAAAGAACATTATCAAAGAAAAAGAAGACAAGAATGAAGGACAAATCAAATACAAATGGATACCAAAGAATACAAAGAAAGATCATCCCTATCAAACTCCATCAATCAAAGAAACTGTGGGGCAAAATAAAAGAGGGAAAAGTATCCATCAGGGATGTCCACAAAAGCCAAAGTAGGCTTTTCAAGCGACGTACAAAGTATATCAAGCAGTTGGTCCCAATTCCACGCACACTTTCATATCCACCCATCATTGCTCATCTTCCCAAGTTTGGAGAGTCAAAGGTTCCAAACTGTCAACCAATACACCTCATTTCCCTAAACACACTCCATCCACGCCTCCACGCATGACATCCAATTCTCACATCGACTATGTATTGGCAATGACCCTTTATCATAAGGATTCAGAAGGTACTCTATCGCGAGGTGCATACAGAGACAAAGTTAACCCTAGTATCAATGAAGCAGATCAAGAATCCCAAAAGTTGCATTCAAGTGCACGTATCTTAGCAAAGCAGCTCCTTCAAGCAGGATATCTATGGCACATCATGACAGGGGCAACTACATCAACAACACCTTGTGATTCAGAATGAGTTTAAAATCTTTTAGAAAAAATCAAAAAATATGAAATAAAAAAAATTAGAAAAAGGATTGAAAATAGTAAAGAGAAAAATCGTCCTCTAGTGAAAACCGCATGGGTGGCACTTTGGGCAAGACTATGATGAAAACCTGGAAAACAGGCGTCATGTGTAGAATTGAGCATCTACATGCGCCAGTTCAAGTGAAAGCATCTCATCCCATCCATAATAAATTGAGCATTCCATGCATCTTATCCATAATAAATTTGTTCATCCATAAACTATTGATCCAATCCATCTTTATCCCTCAGCATCCATCATCCAAGTCATTTTGATCTTGATGAAGTTTGGGGCACACTTTACAATTGCTTATGGTAAACATCTTGACATGGGTCATTTTCATTGGTCCTATCCTATCCAGCATTATCTGAGCCATGAAGCATTATCCAAATGAGCATTCATTATCCAAAAACCTTATCTTATCGCAAGATAATCCATATCCCTCCATCCATAGACTTATCTGAGCATGCACCCATGACACGCCATACATTGCTAAACACTGGGGGCAGATATTTCACATCTTGCTTCGAGAATAAATCTTGGTCTATGTCCTCCAACTTATGTGGTGATCCAAACATTGGAAAACATAAAATCAAATTGGTCTACCACTTGTGAGTAAAAATTCCAAATCACTAGCCCATGGCATATTTTGACGAGAAGATATTCCTTATCTAGTTTTATCTTCAATCGAACATCAATCAAAACAATCACTATCAGTTGCATCTAACGCATCCTTCAACATCACATCAGATCATCCAAAACATCCTTTTTTCCAAACCAAGCTTCAACAATCCTGATCAATCAAATCCAATCAAATCATCATCATCAATCCATCATCTTGGGATATACATCCTAATCATTGTGTTGCTTAACACTATCCTTGCATTGTTGTGCATCCTTAATAATGTTATCATCGTCAATCTTGATCAATCAATCATTGCATTGTTGTGCATCCTCAACAATGTTATCATTATCATCAATCCATCGACCCAATCGATCGACCTTAGCTTGGTTTTCAACCAAATCCCAAACAGAGCACTGATATCGTCACACATATCCATATCCAAATCGTCAAAATCATGTGAAAAGTCCAAAAACATCCAAAACATATCAAAATCCAAAAACAAGTCAAAAATAGAAAAACCTCAAAAACATGGAAATCCAAACTACGTTGTCTCTGAGCTGAAACGTAGGCAAGGCTAATTTTTGATCAGCTCTTGAGACATCAAAATCCAAAAACATTCAAAAAACACAAAATCCAAAAACATTGAAAAATCAAAAAATCAAAACATTTGAAAAATACAAAAACCCAAAAACATCCTTAACACATTTCAAAAACATCAAAAACATCCAAATATTTGAAAAAATCCATCCATCCCATTTCTCTTTCACCCGCAATAATCAATCATCCATAATAAATCATCATCACCTTCATCCTTTGGCAACACAAATAGAAACAATCACAACAGTTAGCAAAAGCAAGCTTCAATCGCAAAATCAAAATCGAAACAACAGACCTCTAAAACAAAATTAAACTTTTGATCATTTTCAGACATGTCAGTCAACCTTATGTCATCAGCCTATCAATCAACTTATCAAACCATCATCATCCTATACAATGCATGTCCTAGGATATATCGTTCCGACAATGGGCATCATTTTGGATATCACTTGGATTCTTATCCTATCAAAACACATCCCCTGGCTGAAGCTATGAAGAACATTGGCTTGTTTGTGTACTTGATCTTTTCTTTTGATTTATCTTATTGCGCTCATTCCAAGGACCTCTTGATGATATCCGAATGAAGGATTTAGAGAGATAGGAATGGGGAAATGATCATTATCTTTTGTCTATTGTGTTTGTTAGATGTTCTTGTAAAATAACTTGGCAAATACTTGCTTTGTTAGATATGTATAGAGGATTTTTTAGATAGCTTGTTGACTATTGCATTGATTGGTTATACCTTTCCATGTTTTGGTTCGAGATGTTTGAAACTTCTAAAGTGCATCTTAGCAAGGTTTCCGTATGTCAGGTGTGAACAAGAATACTCCTATCTATTTGTCGAGTCAAAGTCCATCACACTAAGTACAACACCATCCTGGTCCTTTATACCTTGATGCATCATGCTTAGGCATGTTATCAAACATAAAGTAAGTGATCCTTTTAAAATCCCAATCCTTGATAAGCAAATCATCATCATTTATCATCATCATCATCATCATCTATCATCATCATCTCTAATAAAGTCTTGACCAATCATGGACTTGTGGGATCCTCTTGTCATCATCTCATTTTTGCACTATCATCATCATCACCAATGCATCCATCATTCATCCATTATGCATTCATCTTGCATCCATAAATTATTAGTATTCTGCATATCATCTCACATGCATAATCATCATCATATAGATCTATTAGTCTAAGCATCTCATAAATCATACATTTGCATAATCACAACATATCACATCATCAATCTCATCCATCTCATATCATATCATCATTTAAGTTGTTTAGGATAATATATATTTGTTATTCTAAGCATCTTGAAATCATCTAATTTGCATCATCGTCCATAACCATCCATTTTGAACCTCTTTATCATGAGATCGACCCTCAAATTGAATATTTTCGATTGATATCTCGAGGGGGAAATGTACCAATGTACTTCTTTCCCCGAGGGCATCCGAAAAATTAAATTTTTTTTGATTTTGATTGTGGCAAGTTTATTCTTTGAACCAATGCAGCAAGTGCATTGCTTCAAAGAGGGGCAAAATGTAGACATGTCAAATTGACATAATGCATTCAACTAGTTCATATTCATCCATTGGGAAAATAAATCAAGTTTATTTATCAATCTCCTAAAGTCATCAGCTTAAATTAAATAAATCAAACTTATCATCAACCTTTTTAATCAAATAAATCAAACATCCATCATAATGCATATTCCATCCTTCTTGATTTAAATAAATCAAATATCTAAGTCAAAGAGGTCAAACTAATCCTAATCATCATCCTAGCTAATTAATCCTGATCTAATGCTAATCTCACCCACTTGCATTCTCTAGATTTAGCCACTTGCACATATAAATCAATTTATTAATTTATTAAATCCAAGATTTTCCATCAACATGGCATTTATGGGGAATATTCCCTCAATTTTGAATTCAAAGGCAAGTTGATTTGTCCGTCCAACATTGCATTTATTGCTCATTTTCTTGTCCCCCACTCAGCATTTACTCTCAAATTTGAATTCAAATTTTCCCTCTCATGGGCACTCTTCCCAAATCTTGCACATACATCAACCAATCACCACTTGAGAAGTGTCCTTCTTTCATTTGTCCAATCTTAGTCCCACATTGGTCTTTCTTCAACACTTAGCATTTTGAAAATCCTTAAATAGAAGCTTCAACATTGAGCAAATCCTCCACAATCTCTTGCAAGGTCACTCTCTTCATTTGAGAATTGATCTTGTCCATTTATCATCTCCATATCCATAGCAATTTCATCACTAGCTTATCAATCAAGGATTGGGAAAGGGTCACTAGCACATGTGACACCAATCCACAATGAGATGAAGTTGATTCATGTTGTTTGTATGCTTATTTGGTTTTTTTTGTTGTTTTAATATCGTACTTAGCATATCTAACATGTTTCATTATCTCATAGGGATGTTGAGGATTATTTTGGTTTTAAAATGCTGACCATATGCAGATTTTCACATCCATAGTGATGATTAACTATTCATGACATGATGTTAGTGTGGAAAAGAAGACATTAAATGATGACAAGAGGATCCAACAAGCCAACTTTATGAGAGATGATGATGAGAAATGATGATGATAGATGGATGATTTGTTTATCAAGGATTGGGATTTTAAAAGGGTCACTTACCTTATGTTTGATAACATGCATAGGCATGATGCATCAAGGTATAAAGGACCAGGATGGCGTTGTACTTAGTGTGATGGACTTTGACTCGACAAATAGATAGGAGTATTCTTGTTCACACCTAACATACAAAAACCTTGCTAGGATGCACATTAGAAGTTTCAAACATCTTGGACCAAAACACTGAAAGGTATAACTAGTCAATGCAATAGTCAAGAAGATGTCCAAAAAATCCTCTATACATATCTAATAGAGAAAGTATTCTCCAAGTTTATTTTTCAAGAACGTCCAACAAGCATAGTAAACAAAAGGATAATGATCGTTGCCCCATTCCTATCTCTCTAAATCCTTCATCTGAATATCATCGAGAGGTCCTTAGACTGAGCGCAATAAGATAAGTCAAAAGACAAAGATAAAGCACACAAACAAGTTGATGTTCTTCAATACCACTAACCAAAAGGGAATGTGTTTTTAAGGATAAGAACCGAAAATATTGCCAAAAGATAATGCCCATTGTAGGAAGGATACATCCTAGGACATGTTAGTGGATGGCGACACATCATTTCGTTTATCCAAAGTGCTCTTTCTGATAAATAATGCCCCCTACAGGAAGGATACATCCTAGGACATGATGTTATCAGATGATTGATATAGGACTATTTGGATGATGGACTATCAACACAAAAAATTGACGAACTTGTTTACGTACTGACTTAAACCTGAGACTTGACATTTTTGAGTTTTACTTTTAAGCTCCTAGACTTGATTCTAACTATTTCACCAAAGGTTGACGATGACGATTAGTTTATTATTGATAGGTGTTATTGTGGGTGCAAGGGAGATGAGATGTATGGATTTTTTTCAAATATTTGGATGTTTTTAGAGTTTTGCAATTTTTTGAGGATGTTTTTGGTATTTTTTGAGATTTTTAAATGTTTTGATTTTTGATTTTCCAATGTTTTGGGATTTTCTGAAATTTTGACCAAGAGACTAACCTAAAGACCTATCCTAGGGGCCTTGGGGGTTGATCAACAGATTAGCCTTGCCTACGTTATACACGTAGAGATCACGTAGTTCGAGTGACGACTTGACCAATTTACAAATGAAGATATACATGATGAAATGTTAGTTTATTAAGACAGAATCCTAAAGGACTGACCTAAGTGTCTTGGGGGATGATTGAAGAATAACCTTGCCTAAGTTCAAGCTCAGAGACGATGTAGTTCGACAAGACGACTTGACTGATTTACAGATGAAGATATACATGATGAAATGTTAGTTTATTATGACGGACTCCTAAAGGGCTGACCTAAGTGTCTCGGGGGATGATCAAAGATCAACCTTGCCTACGTTCAAGCTCAGAGACAACGTAGTTCGACAAGATGACTTGACTGATTTACAGATGAAGATATACATGATGAAATGTTAGTTTATTATGCAAGACTCCTAAAGGACTGATCTAAGTGTCTCAGGGGATGATCAATAATCAACCTTGCCTACATTCAAGCTCAGAGACGACGCAGTTCAACAAGACGACTCTGTTTTTGACCTTTTGACTAACTTTTGAATTTTGACCTTTTGACTGACTTTTGACCTGTTTATTATGTGGTTGCTAAATTTGCAAATATTTCAACCTTGGTGAACATTAGTCATAATACCAAATCAAATACAACAAATCAAGCATCCATATGAGATATTGAATCATGCTAAACAAACAAAGTGATAAAATACCAAAGACTAAGCATGCTCAAACCTATCCCATAGTGGATTGGTGATTCTATGGAAAGAAGCCCTTTCCCAATCCTTTTCTAAGCTCCATGATGTAGATATAAAAATACTATGAAGATGGGAAAAATTAGCTCTCAAATTGAAGAGAGTAACCTTGCATGAGAGTTGTAGATCAAGTTGTGGAGGATTTGATCATGAATGAAGCCTTCCATTTATAGAATATTTTGATGAGAGAAATAGCCAAATGGATGAATGTGGGACAAAGATTGGACCAATAGAAGAGGTCACTTGTCAACTTGTGATAGGGTGGAGGATGAGCACATTTTGGTCAATGTGCGAAAGAGGGAGAGATTCAAATTTGAATTTGAGAGATAAATGTTGAATTTGACCTTTGCAAGGGACATGTAAGAGACATGTAAGACCTATTAAATGCCTTGTTGGATGTACATTTCAACTTGCTTTTGAATTCAAATTTGAGGGAATATTCCTCAAAGACGCCATGGTGATGGAAAATGTTGATTTTATAAATGAATTAAAATGATTTATTGGAGCAAATGGGAAAAGCTAGAAGATGTGATGAGTGGTTAGATTAGGTTAATCAGGATTAGATTAGCTTAGGTGATGATTAGGGGATTTTCACTTATTTGATTTAAATATTTTGATTTATTTAAATAAAAAAGGGATGGAATATGCATTTGGATTTCAATTAAATAAAGTTTGGTTTATTTAATTAAAAAGGGTATATGAGACTTAAATTAAACAAAGTTGATTTATTTAATTTAAATGGATAACCTTAGGAATGAATTAAATAGACCTGATTTACCTGGTGAATGGATTTGATGAGCTTAATTTATTTAATGAGCAGATGAATATGAACTTGGTTTTCTTGATGAATGGACCTAATTAAATGGATGATGCTAATTTTGCATGTCTACATTTTGCCCCTCTTTGAAGCAATGTGCTTGCTACATTGGTTCAAAGAATAATCTTACCATGATCAAATTTCAAAATATTTCTGATTTTTTGGATGCCCCAGTGGAAAGAAGTATGCTGGTACATTGCCCCCTCGAGAGATCGAGCGAAAAGATTTGATTTGAAGGTCGATCTCACGATAAAGAGGTTCAAAATGGATGCTTATGGATGATGATGCAAATGAGATGGTTTTAAGATGTTTAGAATAACAAATCTATATTATCTTAAACAACTTAAATGATGATATGATGTGAGATGGATGAGATTGATGACATGATATGCTATGATTATGCAAATGTATGATTTATGAGATGCTTAGACTAACAGATCTATATTATGATGATGATTATGCATGTTAGATGATATGCAGGATGCACGATGGATGCATGATGGATGCATTGGTGATGTTATGTTAGCGTGGAGAGAAGAAAGAAGAAATAAGATGATGACAAGAGGATCCAAAAAGTCCATGATTTGGCGAGACTTTATTAGAGATGCTAATGATGATAGATGATGTTTTGCTTATTAAGGATTGGGATTTTAAAAGGGCTACTTACCTTATGTTTGATAACACACATAGATACGATGCACCAAGGTATAAAGAACTAGGATGGCATTGTACCTAGTGCGATGGACTTTGACTCGACAAACAAATAGGAGTATTCTTGCTCACACCTGACATACGAAAACCTTGTTAGGACTTACCTAACAAAGTAAGTATTCGCCAAGTTATTTTACAAGAACATCTAACAAGCACAGCAGACAAAAGCTAATGATCGTTGCCCCATTCCTATCTCTCCAAATCCTTCGTTTGGATATCATCGAGAGGTCCTTGGAATGAGCGCGATTAGATAAATCAAAAGAAAAGATCAAGTACTCAAACAAGTCAATGTTCTTCATATCTCTAGCCAAAGGGATTTGTTTTGATAGTATAAGAATCCAAAGTGATATCCAAAATGATGCCCATTGTCAGAACGATATATCCTAGGACATGCATTGTATAGGATCATGATGGGTTGATAAGTTGATTGATAGGGTATTGATATAAAGTTGATTGTCATGTTTGCAATTGATCAAGAGCTTGATTTTGCATTTAAGGGTTTGTTGTTTGCTTTTAATTTTACGATTGAAGCTTGCTTTTGCTAATTATTGCGGTTGTTTCTGTTTCTTTTGCCAAAGGATGAAGGTAACAATCAATTTATTATGGATGATTGATTATTGCGGGTGCAAGCGAGATGAGACAGATTGAATTTTTCAAATATTTGGATGTTTTTGACATTTTGAAGTGTTTTGAGGTTGTTTTTGGTATTTTTTGAGATTTGAAAATCTTTTGATTCTTGATTTTCCAATTTTTTGGGATTTTGTGTTTTTTGAATGTTTTTGGATTTTGTGTTTTGAATTTTGAAATTTTTGATTTTGATGTCTTTTTTTTGGATTTGAATTTTTTGAATGTTTTTTGATTTTGATGTCTTTTGAAATTTGAATGTTTTTTGATTTTGAATGTTTTTTGTTTTTTTTTGATTTTGATGTTTTTGGATTTTGATGTCTTTTTCGAATGTTTTTTGGATTTTTGATGTCTTTTTTGAATGTTTTTGGATTTTGTGTTCTTTGAATGTTTTTTTGGATTTTGATTTTTTTTTTTTTGAGTTTTCGAATTTTTTGGATTTTGAGGTCTTTTTAATTTTGTCTTTTTTTCTTTTTTTTTGATGTCTTTTTCGAATGTTTTTTGGATTTTTTGTGTTTTTTCATGTTTTTGGATTTTGTGTTTTTTGAATGTTTTTGGATTTTGATGTCTTTTTCGAAAGTTTTTGGATTTTGTTGTCTTTTTTCGAATGTTTTTGATTTTGATCTTTTTAATGTTTTTTGATTTTGTGTTTTGAAAGTTTTTTTGATTTTGTGTTTTTTTTTTTGAATTTTTTGGATTTTGATGTCTTTTTGAATTTTTTTTTGATTTTTGATGTCTTTTTTGAATGTTTTTGGATTTTGATGTCTTTTTCGAATGCTTTTTGGATTTTTGATGTCTTTTTGAATGCTTTTGAATTTTGTGTTTTTTGAATGTTTTTGGATTTTGTGTTTTTTGAATGTTTTTGGATTTTGATGTCTTTTTCAATATTTTTTGGATTTTGATGTCTTTTTTGAATGTTTTTTGGATTTTTTATGTCGTTTTTCAATGTTTTTGGATTTTTTTGTCTCGGGGGATGATCAAAGATTAGCCTTGCCTATGTTTAAGCTTAGAGACAATATAGTTCAGATTCCAATATTTTTGATGTTTTCTATTTTCAACTTGTTTTTGGATTTTGATATGTTTTGAATATTTTTGGATTTTCTGATTTTATGATGTTTTTGGATTTTCGCATGATTTTGACGATTTGCATATGGATATGTGTGATAATACCAGTGCTCTATTTTAGGATTTTATTAAAAACCAAGCTAAGGTTGATTGATCAAATCGATGGATTGATGATGATGATAACATTGTTGAGGATACACAACAATGCAAGGATTTGATTGATCAGGATTGATGATGATAACATTGTTGAGGATGCACAACAATGCAAGGATAGTGTTAAGAAACACAAGGATATCCTAATGATGTCTTGATTGGATTTGATTGATGAAGATTGATTTCAAACAAAATTTATTCGAATGATTTGATGTGATATTTGAAGTGTATCTTAGATGCGACTGATAACACTTGATAAGGAACATCTTCTTGTCAAAATATTCCATGGGCTAGTGATTCAGATTTTTGCTCACAAGTGGTGGACCAATTTTATTCTATGTTTTCCAATGTTTGGATCACCACATAAGTTGGAGGGTATAGACTGAGATTTATTCCTGAAGCAAGATATGAATATCTTCCTCCAGTGTCTAACAATGTATGGAATGTCATGGGTGGATTCTTGGATGGGTGTATGAATGGAGGGATATGGTAAGCATGCAAAGGATTCCAAGGATTATCTTGTGATAAGATAAGGTGTTCAGATAAAGAAAGCTTATTTGGATAATGTGTCATGGCTCAGATAATGTTGGATAGGATAGGATTAATGAAAATAGCCCATGTCAAGATGTTTACCATAAGCACGTATAAAGTGTTCCCCAAACTTTAATCAAGATCAAGATAACTTGGATGATGGATGCAGATGGATGAAAAATGGATTAGATAAATGGTTCATGGATGAATGGATTTATTATGGATAAGATGGATGGAATGGTAGATTTATTATGGATGGGATGAGATGCTTTCACCTAAAGTGGCGCAAGTAGATGCTCAACTCTACACATGATGCCTGTTTATCAGGTTTTTGTCATGGTCTTGCCCAAAGCGCTGCCCATGCAGTTTTTACTAGAGGACAATTTTTTTCTCTTTATTGTTTTCAATCCTTTTTCTTGTTTTTTTTGGATTTTCATATTTTTTCATTTTTTTGTATTTTTCTATGAAAGATTTAAAGCTCATGCTAAACCACAAGGTGTTGTTGATGTAGATGTTTTTGTCACAATGTGCCATTGGTATCTTTCCTGAAGAAGTTGCTTTGCTAAGATACATGTACTTGAATGCAGCTTTTGAGATTCTTGATCTGCTTCATCGATACCAAAGTTGACTTTGTCTTTATGCGCACATCGTGATAGAGTACCTTCTGAATCCTTATGATGAAGGGTTGTTGCCAATACATGGTCAATATTACAATTGGATATCATGCATGGAGGCATGGATGGAGTGTGTCTGGGGATAAGAGATGGATTGGTTGATAGTTTGGAACCTTTGACTCTCCAAACTTGGGAAGATGAGCAATGATGGGTGGAAATGAAAGTGTGCGTGGAATTAGGACCAACTACTTGATACACTTTGCACATTGCTTGAAAAGCTTGCTTTTTCTTTTTTGGACATCTTTGATGGATAATTTTCCCTTTTTATTTTTTCCCATAGTTTCTTTGAATGATGGAGTTTGATAGGGATAATATTTCTTTGTATTCTTTGGTATCCATGTGTATTTGATTTGTCCATTATGCTTCCCAACTTCTTTTTCTTTGATAAAATTCTTCGTACTTTGATTAAATTCTTTCTTTTGATGTTGGTCCCAATTCATGGATGGGGTGATGGGTGGATGAAGATTCATGGTGTGGCTGGTTGTAGTATTGACACTAGTTTCATCATAAGGACTCTTCGTGCTCCCTATGTTGACATTTTCTTGAGATGAAGTTGCCCCCAGTATTGTGGAAGTAGTACCTTTGTTCTTTGATTCTTCCTTTTCTGAGATGTCTTGTTCGTTAAGCGTTCTCTGATAGATAGCCACTGTAGATGATGTTAGTTCAATTTGTTGCTTTGCTAACTCTGGAATATCATGTTCTACCTGACATGTTTCCTTGAGTGGATAATGTTGGATATCCTCATATCTAATTCTGATGTTGTCAACTTAGTTTGACTATAGGAATCAATAACCTGCTCTTTTTGTGTAATAATGTCAGGAGTAAAGGGATCTTGTACTGAATGAAGATCATCTATGTGTCCATCCATAGAAAGCATCTCATGGGTAGATGGAGGAGTCTGTGTTATGGGGATATGATAATCATTTGTGACATCTTGTATTGATAGGAGAGTTTCCATTAGATCATTATAGTATCTTTGAGATACAAATTCTTGATCTTGAATAATTTTAGAATTACTTTTGACATGCTTTGGATCAAGTTCTTGACATGGGTCAATTTCAAAGGATGGATTGCTTATAAAGGGTTCTTGGATGTCATCATTAGACATGGAAAGTGGTTCAATATCTTCAAGTGTCAAGTTCAGGCTTCCTTCATTATTGGTAACCATGAGGTCTAAGGAGGTCAAAATGTCTTGGAAAGGACCACTACTAGACTTTGGTGAAAACATCTTCAAGGTGCTCATCGATGGAGAGATCTTGATCATTGTTTTCAACAATTATGGTGGAAGGATTTCCAATGTCCTTAACCATAGGGTCAAATGATGTTGACATTTCTTGAATTGGGTAATTATCAAGTATTGTTGGTGGATTTTGATCATGATTGAAAAGTGACTCTTGACATATGTTGATTTGATCATTGGATGAAGTAGACACAGCTTCAAGGTGCTCAGTGATGGATTTATTTTGATCCTTGTTCTCAATAGTTGTCATTTTTTGTGTTTGTGCTTGTGCTTGTTGGGTAGCTTGAGAGGCTTGGGCAACTTGAGAGGCTTGTTCCACTTATTGAGCTTGTGTTGCTTGTTGCATGGTTAGATATTGTTGGATGTCCTTTTGGTAAGTTTGGTGAGCTTTTAATGCAATGTTATATTGTCTTGCTGCATTTGGTTTTGGTGGTAGTCATGGCGGATTCATAATTGTGTTGGATGTAGTGACAAGTTGTTGAGATGTGTTTGGAGTGATCGTGATAGTGAGGAGTTGAGATGTGATAGGTGTGGGAGTAGTGGTTGGGTTGATTGAAGTGATAGGGATGGTTGGAATGACCGAGGTGATAGGTCTTTGGGAGACCATGTTTTGATTTGTTGGGATCATCATTGTTGCTTGATTGAATACCATTTGTTGGTGTGATGTCGATGGTATATTCAAAGGATTTGATGTGATAGCTTGGTTGGTGTTGGGTGGATTGATTTAGATGGAGTGATTGGTGCTAGGTAAAGGGGGAAGCCCTAAACCAAGGAATGATGTTGATATGGGTAATGGTGGTGGAGATGTCTCTTGGCACAATGAATAAACTATTTTGGTAAGTGTGGCAATTTGATCTCGCCAAATTTGATCTTGATTTCGATCTTGACTCCCTTGATATAGTTGATTTGGATTTTAATCAAGCAGATTTGGAGTACATACTTGTGGTTTTTGAATGGGATCATGGAAAAATTGATTTTGGATATTTTTCTGACTTGGGATGATGTTCAAATTTTGCATGATAGGTTGAAATTGAACATTGTTGATGTTGGAAACCACATTGCCTTGTTTTAGGTAACTTTGATTTTGCATGGTGTTACCTTGACTTGGATTAATACATGGAGTTTTTAATATCTTGTTTGGACTTTGAACAACATTTCTATGATTCGCAAACATATTTATCCCAAATTTTTCCAGATTTATGTTTGGTAAAGTTGTACTTGGTACATTCACATTTGGCACATAGGGATTTGATGAGATGACATTGTTCATTTGAAGGCTCATGCATTAGGCATTTGGTTGAAGGATTTGTAGGTTTGAATTTAGATCTACCATCGGAAAATTTCTCCCAGACTTCAATTTTGGCATACTCAAATTTGTTGTACTATTGACATTTGTCGAAGGTAATGATCCAATGTGTGGTTTGTATAGATGTGAGTGTTGATAATCAATCGGCATTGTAAGGCTTTGATAGCTTAGTTGACTTGGATTACTCATGATGTATGGATCAAGTTTATATTCCATGTTCCTATTGTGTTTTGACCTTGTTTCAAAAGTGACCTCTAAGGTGTTTAGGACCAATGATGAGATGAGGGATGAAAATGGGTGAATGATATGAGTGTCGAACATTTAGGGACTTTAGATCAATGCTAGACTTAGGGCTTGATTTTGATTAGTTTGATTGGATAATGAAATTGTAAACCCTATGATGTTGGATGTGATCTTAGAATGAACTTGTTCAAAGGGGTGTTAATTCAACTAGAGGTATGAGAAAGGATGCATTCCCATACTCCTAACTAAACAAGGTGATTTTGATTTTGATGATTTACCCAAGTCTAGAATGATGTTTCCAAAGCTCTAAAGTTGTTTGGTGGGATGGGTTTTGATAGATGTTTGGGATGGATGAAGTGTTTGATTTGGTCCTAAATGAACCTAGGAAGGACTTGTTTACAAGACCAAGATAGTGAAGAACATGCCTTTCTCTAAGAGTAATTCAAAATCAAAAGACTAATGTTTGCATGAAAACCATATGACCAAAAAATGGCAAGCACATGTCTGGGGTCCAATTGATTCAATCTTTTCTTAATGGATTATTTTTATCACAAGAACACTTTTCGCTTAGTTTTCAAATTGAATGTCTATGTCTCAACTTTCCCCTTATCCTGCAAAGTGTATTATGCAGAAACCAAGGAAATTTGAGGAAAAAGTTACCTATTGTTGACCTTAGTAGGAGAAAATTGAGATGAAATACAAATGCTTAGAAGCCTCTAAGGATATGAATCCCATGTGAAAGCAATAACATGCAAATTTGTTCAAGGATATTTTCCTCTCCTAAAGGGTTTGCAATTTTTGATGATTCGTTGAATGTTGGTTTCGATGTTTTGGATACAAAGCACTATGTTTTCAAACCAAGAACAAGTACAATCCTATGGATATGAAAGATAGTATTTGTTGAGTCCCCACTTGGACAAGTCCAGCTACGCTTATCCTTAGCAAATGGTTAGATGCTTGACCCCACTGGCTCCCCTCCATGGCACTCACTTATATAGGGCAGCCATGCATCAACACCCATAAAAGTCCCATGGCATGTTTTCCATTTCTACTAAAAACCATAAAAGTGTGGGGTGGCTTCAGAATAACCGTTCTTGCACCAACAAATATATCAAAGGATTTTGGCCAATTCTAGAACATGGGCTTTAACAAGAAATTTCTGTTTGTAGAGATTGAACCATATGGCGAGATTCCCCTTTAGGATCCATCTCATTGGAATCAACCACATGATATTGGAGTTTACTCCAATACCCACATTTATATCTCGGTTGGAAATAATCTTGGCTTTAGAGTGTTATCGGTTGAGCCATTCCCTTGGGTGAGTACATTTTCCCCAAGGAAAGCCCTCTAGGATAAACAAAAGCGAGTAAAGACAAAATCCGTAACTCTATCAATCTTTGATGGCAACAAAGAGAGATAATATACGCAAAAATTCCCCCACTCACACTAACACAAGATTTTTTTCAATTTTTAAATGAAAATTAAAGTGTGGAGGTGATTTCTTTCTCTCAACCTAAAATCATGAAAAAGGCCTTTTGATTCTCAAGATCACTATAAAGCGCGAGAGAAGCTCATATGTCCTTTTTTGATGATGTTAGTTCAAGTAAGCTCTCACAAAACAATGTAGCACATGTTCATTTTAGACCCCACAAAGCAATAATGAGTTTGTTTTAGAGCTCCAAAGGACAAATGATAGACATTTTGTTCAATTTGTTAACCAAATAAACAAACTCTAGTATGTTGTGATCCTAATGTTCATTTTAGCCCTTGCAAGAAAAAAATTGAAAGCTTTTGAAGTGTTAATTTTAAAGCCTAAAAAGAGATGTGAGTTCGTTTAAAATAGAAAACTAAAGCACAAAACATAATCCTTAAGAATTTAAAAACGCTTTGTTGATTTCAAGTTTTAATGCTCAAATTTCTTCCAAGTTTCTTCAAAGATCTCTTGCAAGATTTTTGTGCAAACAAAAAATCCCTCCTCTTTGCTTGTATTTTTCCTTCGTCTTCCTTCGTTGTTTTCATTTCACTTTTCTTCCTTGCTTTCCTATAAACAATCATAAATAAGGGTTATGCATGCCTTGCCAAGTGGTAAAAAGAATAATGAAATACACAAGATATGCCAATAAATGAGTTTATTATGATAAAAGATAACTCTATACTAGATGTCAATGTATTCTTGATTTGTACCTTCTTTCAATCATAAATGGTTGGTCCATATTAAAAATATTTTCCCTTTTGATCCAAAGATATGACTAAAAATTTAAGCATATAACAATGGTCTTCAAAAACAATGGTTTTCAAAAATAATAAGCCAACACCTTGATATGTCTAAAATTTATAAATAATCCAATGTTGCTTCATATTTTTATACGACGCTTATTCACATGCTATTTTAATTCCTTAGTCTTCCTATTATAACTTCCATTACCATTTCATTCAAAAGAAGGCTACTTACAAAGGCCCCAAAAAAAAGCAAAAGGAAATATACACCGCAAAAGCTTAAAACCCCATAAATCAAAGCAAAATTAATGAGGTGTAATTGGCAGACATAAAAGCATGTGTATAAGATAGAAGAAAGACAGAATAACAATAAATGCAAGAATGGTGGGGTGAGAGAGGCCATTAGGTTACAGGGAAACAATTTAATGTCCTTTCATTTCAATATTCATTCTATCTGCTCAATTCAGAAAACAAATCTATAAGGAAGTTAAGGATTGTGGAGGTGGCAATTGTGCCTAAATCTGTATTATTTTTTGTTTGATTTTGGATGTTGATGTAACTTTACTGCAACTTGGTGGCCTCGATTCTACACCATAGACAATCACTTCGCATTAACTTTTAACCATTTAATATTAAACCTACGATCTATACTATTCATGTGTGTAGGCATTTGGCATGTGAGATTGGGAACCGTAGGATGATATGGGCTGGCTTCATATCAAGAAAGAGTTGATTGCACTAAGAAGAGCTTATTGGTTTAAGGATCCCTCCACTTGCTCTTTTCTCAAATCTCCTAAAAACTACATTGTTCTGCACAAAGATTTCATTGCTGGTACCACTTGTTTAGCTTTAGGAGACTAGGTGAAGGGAATACTTCACAACTGGACTAGAATAGACTATGAAAATGTAATAAGCCATGAAAACTAAACTTGTGATAGAGTTTTTAAGATGTATCAAGATATTAAGGCAAAACACCACACGTAAGACTTGTCCACATGCCTACCCAAAGCCATGCAATTATGAAAGTCTATGTCAACCAAAAGCCAACAAAAGCTTGAATCGACATATAAAGTTGGATCACAGATCTTAATGCATGTACGTAACATCATTTTTGAAACAACAAAGAGAAAATGCACGGCTCAGGCATATAGAAATTAAAGTCTTTTTGTAGTGCCTCTAATATAAATGGGGAGCAAAATTCTCTTATTCCTAGAAATGATAAATCAACGCATTGAGGAATTTAAGGCAAGGCATCATACTTTAGCTTATGATAATAATAAATGCAAATCCAGTAAATCATGGCATTACCACAACTCATCAACCCCCAATCTTCAGGTGAACCTGTAAATCAAGAAGCGTCTTGTCATTTTGCGTTGCTCCACAGACCACCCACGCATGATGCATGTCAGCTATTGGACAGGAAAATGTGTTTCTTATAGCACTCCATGCCTATAGATGATGAAAAGGTTTTGTCAATATATCAACTCTCATATTCTGACATAAAATATAAACAAAGCTATTACCTTCTGCTGCGGCAACCCTCTAGATTCTAAACCAAGTTTCTTTTAACCTTGTACATATGTATGCAAAAGACAAAAATGTGGGCATGTAGACAAGGCATGTGGATGTAATTTAAATGCAAAATAATAGACAGGGCATGTGAACTGTTTTACAAAATTGCCTCAAGGAAAATGTGGACATATAGACCACATGCGAGAGTTGTTTCTTTCCAACCGCTTGAGAGATGTGGTCTAAATGAATCTGGTTGATTGTGAGACATTCACAAAATAGATTTTGAGACTTTTTAAGTAAATGTAATTCACAAATGTAAAGCTAGATTCCACCATTATTTCCAGCGCCTACACTGGCTGCACATGGATGTGAACTTTGAAACAGGGTATGGACATCTAGCAAAGAAAGGTCTATCACCATTATGTGGACATTTTGAAAGAATGTCTTAATCAAATGTTATCTCATGGAACGCACTAGTTGCAGGGTGTGCACAAAATAGGCTTTAGAAATTTTCAAGCAAATGACATTGACAGGTGTAAGGCCAAACTTTCCAATCAAGAAGCTTTCCAGCAAATGCATTTATACGCATACAAATAGACATCTAAGAGACCTTCAGGCTAATGCAATTGGAAGGGGTAAAGACAAATTTAAATGCAATGCAATGATTGCAGGTCCTATGCAAAACAGATTTCAAAAGGCGTAAAGCTGATTACTAAAACTAGAATGCAATGACTTTAAAAATTTTAAAACTAAATGCATTTAGCAAACTTAAAATTGAATTCCAATGCTAAAACTAGAAAACAATGTTGTTTTGAAAAGACTTTAAAACTAAATGGATTTAGCAAATGTAAAACTAAATTCCACAGGTATAAAGTTGATTGCTAAAACCATAATGCATTTTCCCTCCTTCTAGTTCCATTATGTGGTTGCTAAATCTTCAAATATTTCAACCTTGGTGAACATTAGTAATAATACCAAATCAAATACATCAAATCAAGCATCCATATGAGATATTGAATCATGCTAAACAAAGAAAGTGATAAAATCCCAAAGACTAAGCATGCTCAAACCTATCCCATAGTGGATTGGTGCTTCTATTGAAAGAAGCCCTTTCCCAATCCTTTGCTAAGCTCCATGATGTTGATATGAAAATACTATGAAGATGGGAAAAATTAGCTCTCAAATTAAAGAGAGTAACCTAGCATGAGAGTTGTAGATCAAGTTGTGGAGGATTTGATGATGAATGAAGCATTCCATTTATAGAATATTTTGATGAGAGAAATAGCCAAATGGATGAATGTGGGACAAAAATTGGACCAATGAGAAGAGGCCACTTTTCAACTTGTGATACGTTGGAGTATGAGCACATTTTGTTCAATGTGCCAAAGAGGGGGGGATTCAAATTTGAATTTGAGAGATAAATGTTGAGTTTGACATTTGCAAGGGACATGTAAGAGACATGTAAGACCTATTAAATGCCTTGTTGGATGTACATTTCAACTTGCTTTTGAATTCAAATTTGAGGGAATATTCCTCAAAGATGCCATGTTGATGGAAAATGCTAATTTTATAAATGAATTAAAATGATTTATTGGTGCAAGTTGGAAAAGCTAGAGGATGCGATGGGTGGTTGGATTAGGTTAATCAGGATTAGATTAGCTTAGGTGATGATTAGTTGATTTTGACCCATTTGACTTGAATATTTGATTTATTTAAATCAAAAGGGATGGAAAATGCATTTGGGATTTAATTAAATGAATGTTTGATTTATTTAATTAAAGGGATGATGCAAGATAAAGGTGGATTAATTTGCATGAGATGAAATTAGAAGATGGTTTATGAAAGATGAAATGTTATGGTTTGATTAAAATTGATTTATTTAATCATGTAGCGCTTGAAAAATTAAGAGTGTTTTCAATCCGTTTTAAATCAGTATTAAAGAGAAATTAAGAGCATTTTCAATTTAGTCAAATCATTATAAAAGGTTTCCAAGTAGTCAACATTGTTCATAACACTTCCATATGAGCTTAATAAAAGAGAATTTAAATTGCATTTCATAAATAATAATATCATCTATGTAATGTATCAAGATTGTACAAAACATAAGTATTTCAATGACTTTCTCATATACATATATTCAACCTTACTTGGAAGAATCAACAATTCTAATAGAAAACATCTTCTCTATGCTAAGTTATAAAACTTTAACTTCTCAAATCAATGTTACATTAGATACTTTCAAATCATATCTCTATTTCAAGTTTCCACAAAGAATGACAAATACATATACATTTACAATAGGCTTCACAAGCCAAATCTGAATATTACATAAGTACATCAATAGCAAATAAAACTTGGTACCACCAACCGCCGTGACGCCTTTGGTCTTCTTGCGAGCTGGGGCCAAGAATGTGATTCAGGCGCCTTTTCCGCCCAACCACGAAGTCCATGACTTCCCGGGTCCCTTCCTAACTCGAAGGAATCCCTGGCCCTGCATAAAGGAGCCTAGCAACCCGAAACAGTAAAACAGGAGGGAACTCTCGATGCGTGCCTGATGCCTATATGCATTTCTAACATGAGAAATAAACACATTTCTTGCAACAGGAGGTGGCAGAGACTATATAAATTTCTAGGCTTTTAAAATAAACCCATCTATTTCAATGGTACAAGTGCTTGGCCAAGCAAAATAATACAAGTAAATGGTAGTTTAGAAAAGGTAATACTACCGTCTCTGTTTGCCCACCTTCGGCACCCTGTCCCGGAAGTTACCATAGTGAAGTATGAAATAATACCAAAGCAGAAAGTTATGCATTTTAGTACATGTTTCAATCATTCAATTAATTCTAAAAGAATTTCCAATGTGAATTTCAGAACATCCTTTGTAAATTCAGTTGTAAGATCTCGTTTATTCTGTGGTAAACAACCCTTTTCTGATTTAGATAAAGCTCTATTTTTAAAGAAGAACATACATGTCTTAATACTTTTCAGTGCATTATTAGAAAGAAGATTTAATCAATCTATTTGAATGTAACAGTGTTTTCTGTTTTCAGCATGTATTTCTATTCTTTCCAAGCTCAGGCTGACTGATAGTGTAATTTCCCAATTTCAATACAGGTTTCAAAGTAATAATAGTATATTGAAACAGTGCAATTTAATTCAGAATTTCAGAGGTTTGGAAGATAATCTTGCATTCACATTTTATGTTGTATTCCTTTACTCAGGATTGTACTTCTGTAAGTAAGTATATGTTAAAGTAATCAAGATGCTTTCCAGTTTACATGGTTTCTCAAAAACCTTTCTATTCTATTTCAGGTTTAACATTTCTGAGATATTTGTAAATAATTAACAGAATTCATACTATTTTCTGGAAATGGTTTACCTGTTTCAGCTTGTATTTTGGCACATATATGCAAGGAAATCTATATATATATATATATGTCTGTGGGTGTGTAGAAATTCATGTACAGCTGCGTGTAATTTGAAGAAAGAAATTCTGGTTTTTAAAACTGTTCAAAGAATTTACTGGCCGTGCACACAGAACAGGATATTTTACAGGGTTTCCTTACTGGCATTGAGCAGAATTAAGACTCAGGGAAGCCCTTGCCCCTCCCATGGGGAGGGGTCGGGTTGTGAGGGGCTCGCGCCTCCTCCATAGGCCGCGGCCTGTGGAGGGAACGAGCCTTCCACAGTCCACGTCCTTCCCATGGGGAGGACAAGGGAAATAATCCCTTCCTCTTTCCTATGGTTAGCAATTTCAAAATTCAGAATAAAGAAGACATTTGCCAAGTATAAACTACATTTGAATTTATCTCAAAGACATTTTGAATTCATTCAGATGACAGAGTTTTTATGCAGACCATATATATATATATATATATATGTATATATATATGCACGGGAATTCGAATTCCTGTGCATATATATAAGCATATATATATATATATGTTTATAAATATATTTGCAACTACACTTGAGATCAGCTTAATAAATTGCAGAATTTGCGACAGAATGAAAACCCTAATTCTAAAGAAAAGAATGTGTATTCTTTATTGCAACATAGAGAAATAAGCTATTACCCAGATTTCAAAAATGAAATTGGAAAGATTTCTCAGTTGTTTGTACTCTAATTAGGGAATAAAACATTTCATTCCTTCCATTTCCTTACTGCAGTTTTAAATTAAATTAAAAACAGGCAAAGCATGAAAAGAACCTGGCAATTTTTGCTTCCAGTGCAGATGCCCAGCAAATACCCCCTTCACCTCTATTCCAGAACTCTCTGATATCTCATTCGAAGTCCTCTTTTCTCTCTTAAAGCTCTCTACCTCTTTTCGAGGATCATGCATAAAATTTCCAGGTGACAGATAAAATTCTCATGCAATTTCTAAGGATTGCCACATGCCATCTACTTTGTTGATTTTAAGACAGAATTTCCATAGCCTAATGTTCTCTCGGGCTGTTCATTCCTCATTATTTTTGGAAAAATTATATGCAAAATAGAATTATATCCCTTTTTATGCTAACCTAAAATTTCATTTATGCAAAACACAATATTCTATTCTTTTATTTATTTTGTTTTATTTATAATTAAAATTTCATTTATGCAAAACACAATATTCTATTCTTTTATTTATTTTGTTTTATTTTTAATTATATTTCTTTTAAAACAAATTTTTCCTTTTGTTGCTCAAATATAAATGAGGAATAATTAAAATAGAATAAGCCATATTATTTTCACAATTTCCAAGGTTAATTAAACCGTAATTTAAATTTTCTATGCAATCATTTTTCACGCAATCACATTGAGAAACAAACATGACCTAATGCAATTACATGCTTTATGTGGTGTGTGCGTAATCGAGAGCTTCTCCTCTTTTACCCTGTCGGGAAGCTAACCTTCTTTCCCTCAATCACACTCTCGGCCTTCAATCACCTTGGCCTTCGATCACCTGCCACTCAAATGCACTCAGGCGTGCAAAAACAAAAGTGTATTAGTAACCATTGTAGAAATTTAAATTTAAAAATTAAATCATCATTCCTATTTTATATAAATGCACTCATAATTCTTGAAAGAAAACAATTATTTTTCTACATTCCCATACATCAAAGCATAGTATCATAATTCGTATATTAAATCCCATAAAATCATGGTCATACATTATCAAAATAAGTCATGGTCAAACATTATCAAAATAAGTCATGGTCAAACATTATCAAAATAAGTCATGGTCAAAATAGCGTCAAAGTAAGTCATGGTCAAAATAGCATCAAAGTATGAGACGTGACATCCTTCCCCTCTTGAGAAGAGACATTGTCTCGATGTCTAAAAGCAAATTATAAACAAAATTGAGATATTAGTACTTCGTAAGTCTCTATAAAAGAAAGTATAAATATGCTAAGGTCTCAAATGAGGAAAGATTCTATCTATATCCTTAGCATTCTCCCAGGTGGCATTATCCACCGAATACTGGTCCCACTGGACCCTGTATTGCATAATGTCTCTATTACGCAACTTAATGTTGCACTCTTCCAGAATCCTGACGGGTTCCACCTGTATCACCCCTGGGTCCTGGACCTGCAATGCACGCCAATCAAGGATATGAGCAATATCTGGATGGTATGGCTTAAGTACTGAAACATGAAACACATTATGTATCCGGGATAGAGCTGGTGGCAGAGCAAGCCTGTAAGCAACTGGATTCACCACCTCCAAAACATCAAAAGGGCCAACAAACCTAGGATCCAACTTAGAGTTCTTGCCAAAAGAGATTGAACTCTTATGCAGCCGAACCCTCAAAAAGACCTTATCTCTTGCAGAGAACTGCCTAAAGCTCTGGTTCTTATCTGCTAGACTTTTATGTCTATCTGCAGCTTGCTTCAACTTTTCCTTAATGATTTTCATTTGGTCTTCCATTTCTCTGAGCATCTCAGGGCCAATCACCACCCTATCTTCTACTCTGTCCCAACTAATGGGTGTCCGACATTTACGTCCATAAAGGGCTTCAAAAGGTGCCATTCCCAAAGAAGCATGGTAGGAGTTGTTGTAGGCAAACTCCACCAAAGGCAAATACTCCTCCCACTTATATTGCTGCTCCATACAGTACATGCGGAGGAGATCTTCTACTACCTGGTTCACCCTCTCTGTCTGAGCATCGGTCTGAGGATGATATGCGGAACTAAAATTTAATTTAGTTCCCAGGGAAGAGTTTAATGTAATCCAAAACCTAGAAGTCATTCGAGTGTCTCGATTTGAGATGATCGTCTCTGGAACTCCATGCAACTGGAAGATTTCCTGAACAAATTTTCTTGCTAAAACCATTGATCCATCTTTGAGATTCCCAGGAATGAAATGAGCTACCTTTGTCAATTTATCCACCACAACCAAGATGGTATCATGTCGGTTTTTAGACATTGGTAACCCCTATATAAAATCC
The DNA here is from genome assembly GCA_007258455.2 of Sequoia sempervirens. Classification (NCBI taxonomy): domain Eukaryota; kingdom Viridiplantae; phylum Streptophyta; class Pinopsida; order Cupressales; family Cupressaceae; genus Sequoia; species Sequoia sempervirens. The sequence goes on from VDFB02281492.1 coordinate 978,325,833, forward strand.
ATAGTGATAACCTACCATTTATACTCTGGTACCCTGTGAGGATATAAGAGTCCTACCGGATATACATCCTCAACTTTGACTTGCTGGCACTCTAAGCATCGGGCTACATGGGACGTAATATCCCTTTTAAGTCCTGGCCAGAAGTACAGTGGCCTAAGTCCTTCCATCATTTTTGTAATATCGGGATGTCCTGAGTATGGTGCATTGTGGAATTCTTCTAGAACCAACTCTCTCAAGTTTGCAGAACTAGGAATGTACATTCGTCCCTGGTATCTCAAAAGTCCATATGATTCTAACATATAACCCTCATATCGACGATCGGAGGGATTTACCCCAAGGGCTTGTTTCACCTTTTCATAATGTTCATCCCCAAAGGAGGATTGCACTACTTGTTGCTTGAAATCTAATTTTATGGTAACCATGGCTGCAAGGTGCCTCCTACTCAGTGCATCAGCCACTCTGTTTTCCTTACCTTTAATATATTCAATCCCAAAATCGTACTCACTCAGGAATTCCAGCCATCGCCTTTGTCGGGCATTGAGATTAGGTTGAGTGAAGATATATCTCAATCCTGCATGGTCTGTCTTAAGTTCGAAAGGCTTTCCCAAGAGATAATGCCTCCACATTTGTAAAGCATGGACTATGGCTGCCAATTCTAAGTCATGTGGTGCATAATTTAATTCATGTTGTTTTAACTTCCTTGATTCATAAGCTACCACTTGCCCTTCTTGCATAAGAACTGCTCCTACCCCTTCCCCTGATGCATCAGTAATAACTGTAAAATGGCCATTCGAATCTGGCACAACTAGGATGGGTGCAGTAGTGAGTTTCTTCTTAAGCAGCTAAAAAGCTTTCTCACATTTATCGGTCCATTCAAACTTCTTTTCCTTCTTCTGCAGTGCAGTGATGGGTGCTGCAATTGTTGAGAACCCCTGAACAAACTTCCTATAGTATCCTGCAAGTCCCATGAAACTTCGAACTTCAGGGACATTTTGCGGTGCTGGCCAATCCATAATTGCCTTAATCTTCTCTGGGTCCACTCTTACCCCTTCCGCTGAAATCACATGACCTAAATAATGCACTTCGGATTGGAAGAAGGTACATTTAGACATTTTTCCATACAGCTTATGTTCCCTTAGACGCTACAACACAATCCTCAAATGCTTCTCATGTTCTTCCTCTGACTTAGAATAGATCAAAATATCGTCAAGAAAAATTAGGACAAAATTATCCAAACAATCTCGGAAGACACTATTCATTAGGTTCATGAAAGCTGCAGGAGCATTACTTAGCCCAAATGGTAGCACAGTAAACTCATAGTGCCCATACCTAGTTCTAAAGGCAGTTTTGTGAATGTCTTCTTCCTTTAGTCTCAACTGGTGGTATCCTAATCTTAAATCAATTTTTGAGAATACCTTGGCATCTTTCAGCTGATCAAACAAATCATCGATGCAGGGAAGCATATATTTATTCTTGATAGTGACCTTGTTAAGCATTCTATAATCAATGCACAACCTCAAGGTACCATCCTTTTTCACGAAGATGATGGGTGCTCCCCAAGGTGACACGCTTGGCCTAATAAGACCTTGCTTCAGTAATTCTTCTAGTTGGGACTTGAGCTCAAATAATTCTATTGTATTCATCCTGTAAGGAGCCTTAGACTGAGGTTCTGCTCCTGGAATCAGATCAATAGAAAAATCAAACACACGCTTAGGCGGGAGCTCAGTCAATTCTATAGGAAAAACATCCTCAAATTCTTTCAGAATGGAATGATCATTAATTGAGGATTCTTTCTCATCAAGGTCCTTGAATTTTATTGCAAAGATAGTGCATCCCTTCTGACTTGCCTTTTTCAACTGCATGGCGGAAACTTGCCTCAGCTCTAATGGCTTTTTAATGCCACAAAGCTCCACTTGGTTTCCTCAGTCATCAAGGCACCTAATTGACTTCTCTTCATAGTCCACAAGAGCCTTATGTTCAGAGAGCCAATTTATCCCTAATATCACATCGTAAGACCCCAATGGTGCAACATACAAGTTCACCTGCATCTGAAAGTTAGGGAGTTCAAGTTTGCTGAAATACATGCATTGCTCTACCTTTTTCTCTACCCGGTTTCCATACTGAACTTTCCAAGAATTTGCCATAAAATTTGGTCTAACTGATAATTTAGTCAAAACATGAGGATCTATAAAACTATCAGTAGCACCTGTATCAATTAGAATAGAAACAGGGCATCCAAATAATTTACCCGATAACTGGATGGGAGTTGCTTGATAATCTGCCTGGCGATTGTCAACCGCTGCATGAATATGATGTTGATTTCTGTTATTTTGCTTGTTATTTCTCTAAGGGCACACACTGGCGTAATGCTCGCCACCATAGGTATAACATCCTCCACGAGGTGCTTTGGGTTTGTCAGAAAAATCTCTCCTGTTATTATCATTCCTCTTATTGTAGTTGCCCCTTTTGTTGTTATTGTTCCTGTTTCCTTCATTGTGGTCCTGAGGACTACCATCCCTCTTCAAACTTCTAATTTGCCTATTATCATTCCCTTGACTGTCCTATTTGCTTTGACCACTCTGATTGCTATTACCTTGACGTTTTCCTTGGAATTTCTTATTGCCATACTTGGCTTCCCTGCTCTTCCTATAGTTAGCAGCTTGTTGCAATTTGTGTTCCTATTTGATTGCTAAATCAAAAACTTCATCCATGGTGGCTGGATTATGCAGATCTATTTCATTTCCAATTTGAGGTCTAAGCCTTAAAATAAATTTTTGAACTCGGAATCTCTCATCATGCTGGTATTGGGGTGCGTACTTAAGCAAGTGAGAGAATTTCTCCCAATATTGAGTCACTGTCATGCCACCCTGTACAAGTACCTGGAATTCTATCATTTTCTTATCAAAATGAGATTGTGGTAACCACCTCTTCCTAAATAGTTGTAGGAACTTATCCCAAGTTACCTTTCCATGCATAAACTACTTATCCACCCTTTCATTTTCCCACCAAGTAGCGGCCTCACTGCTGAGTTGATATGAACCCCATTCAGTCTTTGTTTCATCTGATAGATTTCGTAGGGCGAAATACCTTTCCATTTCTATAACCCAAGCTTCTGCCCCATCTCCAAAGGTTCTCCCATCAAACTTTGGAGGAGCGACCTTCTTTAGGTCTTTTCCTAGCTCCTCAGCCACCCTATTTAGTTTTTCCTCTTTTCCAGGTGGTTTAGCATTTGCTTCTCCTTCAGTTTCATTTGTGTTTAATCCTTGATGGCCATCTCACCTCCCTTGTTCTAATTCTTCAATTCTAGCCCCCTGGCTTTGCAGCAAGGCCAAAATTTGATATAGTTTATCATTGGGACCTCCATGAGATCCACTAGTTCACTGGTACACTCTATTTTCCATTTTAGATCACCCTGATTAAGACACAACATCATACGTAGTTAGGCATAGGTCCTAGAGTTGAACCATGCTGCTCTGATACCAAGATGTAGCGCTCAGAAAATTAAGAGTGTTTTCAATCCGTTTTAAATCAGTATTAAAAAGAAATTAAGAGCATTTTCAATTTAGTCAAATCATTATAAAAGGTTTCCAAGTAGTCAACATTGTTCATAACACTTCCATATGAGCTTAATAAAAGAGAATTTAAATTGCATTTCATAAATAATAATATCATCTATGTAATGTATCAAGATTGTACAAAACATAAGTATTTCAATGACTTTCTCATATACATATATTCAACCTTACTTGGAAGAATCAACAATTCTAATAGAAAACATCTTCTCTATGCTAAGTTATAAAACTTTAACTTCTCAAATCAATGTTACATTAGATACTTTCAAATCATATCTCTATTTCAAGTTTCCACAAAGAATGACAAATACATATACATTTACAATAGGCTTCACAAGCCAAATCTGAATATTACATAAGTACATCAATAGCAAATAAAACTTGGTACCACCAACCGCCGTGACGCCTTTAGTCTTCTTGCGAGCTGGGGCCAAGAATGTGATTTAGGCACCTTTCTCGGCCAACCACGAAGTCCATGACTTCCTCGGGTCCCTTCCTAACTCGAAGGAATCCCCGGCCCTGCATAAAGGAGCCTAGCAACCCGAAACAGTAAAACAGGAGGGAACTCTCGATGCGTGCCTGATGCCTATATGCATTTCTAACATGAGAAATAAACACATTTCTTGCAACATGAGGTGGTAGAGACTATATAAATTTCTAGGCTTTTAAAATAAACCCATCTATTTCAATGGTACAAGTGCTTGGCCAAGCAAAATAATACAAGTAAATGGTAGTTTAGAAAAGGTAATACTACCGTCTCTGTTTGCCCACCTTCGGCACCCTGTCCCGGAAGTTACCATAGTGAAGTATGAAATAATACCAAAGCAGAAAGTTATGCATTTTAGTACATGTTTCAATCATTCAATTAATTCTAAAAGAATTTCCAATGTGAATTTCAGAACATCCTTTGTAAATTCAGTTGTAAGATCTCGTTTATTTTGTGGTAAACAACCCTTTTCTGTTTTAGATAAAGCTCTGTTTTTAAAGAAGAACATACATGTCTTAATACTTTTCAGTGCATTATTAGAAAGAAGATTTAATCAATCTGTTTGAATGTAATAGTGTTTTCTATTTTCAGCATGTATTTCTATTCTTTCCAAGCTCAGGCTAACTGATAGTGTAATTTCCCAATTTCAATACAGGTTTCAAAGTAATAATAGTATACTGAAACAGTGCAATTTAATTCAGAATTTCAGAGATTTGGAAGATAATCTTGCATTCACATTTTATGTTGTATTCCTTTACTCAGGATTGTACTTCTGTAAGTAAGTATATGTTAAAGTAATCAAGATGCTTTCCAGTTTACATGGTTTCTCAAAAACCTTTCTGTTCTATTTCAGGTTTAACATTTCTGAGATATTTGTAAATAATTAACAGAATTCATACTATTTTCTGGAAATGGTTTACCTATTTCAGCTTGTATTTTGGAACATATATACAAGGAAATCTATATATATGTGTGTGTGTGTGTGTGTGTGTGTGTGTGTGTGTGTGGGTGTGTAGAAATTCATGTACAGCTACGTGTAATTTGAAGAAAGAAATTTTGGTTTTTAAAACTGTTCAAAGAATTTACTGGCCGTGCACACAGAACAGGATATTTTACAGGGTTTCCTTATTAGCATTGAGTAGAATTAAGACTCAGGGAAGCCCTTGCCCCTCCCATTGGGAGGGGTCGGGCTGTGAGGGGCTCGCGCCTCCTCCACAGGCCGCGGCCTGTGGAGGGCGCGAGCCTTTCACAGTCCACGTCCTTCCCATGGGGAGGACAAGGGAATATATCCCTTCCTCATTCCTATGGATAGCAATTTCAAAACTCAGAATAAAGAAGACATTTTGCCCAATATAAACTGCATTCGAATTTATCTCAAAGACATTTTGAATTTGTTCAGATGATAGAGTTTTTATGCAGACATTATATGCAGATATATATATATATATATATATATATATATATATATATATATATATATATATATATATATATATATATATGTATATATATATGCACGGGAATACGAATTCCTGTACATATATATAAGCATATATATATGTTTATAAATATATTTGCAATTACACTTGAGATCAGCTTAATAAATTGCAGAATTTGCGACAAAATGAAAACCCTAATTCTGAAGAAAAGAATGTGTATTATTTATTGCAACACAGAGAAATAAGCTATTACCCAGATTTCAAAAATGAAATTGGAAAGATTTCTCAGTTGTTTGTACTCTAATCAGGGAATAAAACATTTCATTCCTTCCATTTCCTTACTGTAGTTTTAAATTAAATTAAAAATAGGCAAAGCATGAAAAGAACCTGGCAATTTTTGCTTCCAGTGCAGATGCCCAGCAAATACCCTCTTCACCTCTATTCCAGAACTCTCCGATATGTCTCATTCGAAGTCCTCTTTTCTCTCTTAAAGCTCTCTACCTCTTTTCGAGGATCATGCATAAAATTTCCAGGTGACAGATAAAATTCTCATGCAATTTCTAAGGATTGCCACATGCCATCTGCTTTGTTGATTTTAAGACAGAATTTCCAGAGCCCAATGTTCTCTCGGGCTGTTCATTCCTCATTATTTTTGGAAAAATTATATACAAAACAGAATTATATCCCCTTTTATGCAAACCTAAAATTTCATTTATGCAAAACACAATATTCTATTCTTTTATTTATTTTGTTTTATTTATAATTAAAATTTCATTTATGCAAAACACAATATTCTATTCTTTTATTTATTTTGTTTTATTTTTAATTATATTTCTTTTAAAACAGATTTTTCCTTTTGTTGCTCAAATATAAATGAGGAATAATTAAAATAGAATAAGCCATATTATTTTCACAATTTCTAAGGTTAATTAAACCGTAATTTAAATTTTCTATGCAATCATTTTTCACGCAATCACATTGAGAAACAAACATGACCTAATGCAGCTACATGCTTTAAGTGGTGTGTGCGTAATCGAGAGCTTCTCCTCTTTTACCCTGTCGGGAAGCTAACCTTCTTTCCCTCAATCACACTCTTGGCCTTCGATCACCTGCCACTCAAATGCACTCAGGCATGCAAAAACAAAAGTGTATTAGTAACCATTGTAGAAATGTAAATTTAAAAATTAAATCATCATTCCTATTTTATATAAATGCACTCATAATTCTTGAAAGAAAACAATTATTTTTCTACATTCCCATACATCAAAGCATAGTATCATAATTCGTATATTAAATCCCATAAAATCATGGTCATACATTATCAAAATAAGTCATGGTCAAACAT
>VDFB02281492.1:978340622-978419806 GCA_007258455.2 Sequoia sempervirens
TTTTTTTCTCTTTATTGTTTTCAATCCTTTTTCTTGTTTTTTTTGGATTTTCATATTTTTTCATTTTTTTGTATTTTTCTATGAAAGATTTAAAGCTCATGCTAAACCACAAGGTGTTGTTGATGTAGATGTTTTTGTCACAATGTGCCATTGGTATCTTTCCTGAAGAAGTTGCTTTGCTAAGATACATGTACTTGAATGCAGCTTTTGAGATTCCTGATCTGCTTCATCGATACCAAAGTTGACTTTGTCTTTATGCGCACATCGTGATAGAGTACCTTCTGAATCCTTATGATGAAGGGTTGTTGCCAATACATGGTCAATATGACAATTGGATATCATGCATGGAGGCATGGATGGAGTGTGTCTGGGGATAAGAGATGGATTGGTTGATAGTTTGGAACCTTTGACTCTCCAAACTTGGGAAGATGAGCAATGATGGGTGGAAATGAAAGTGTGCGTGGAATTAGGACCAACTACTTGATACACTTTGCACATTGCTTGAAAAGCTTGCTTTTGCTTTTTTGGACATCTTTGATGGATAATTTTCCCTTTTTTATTTTTTCCCATAATTTCTTTGAACGATGGAGTTTGATAGGGATAATATTTCTTTGTATTCTTTGGTATCCATGTGTATTTGATTTTTCCATTATGCTTCCCAACTTCTTTTTCTTTGATAACATTCTTCGTACTTTGATTCAATTCTTTCTTTTGATGTTGGTCCCAATTCATGGATGGGGTGATGGGTGGATGAAGATTCGTGATGTGGCTGGTTGTAGTATTGACACTAGTTTCATCATAAGGACTCTTCGTGCTCCCTATGTTGACATTTTCTTGAGATGAAGTTGCCCCCAGTATTGTGGAAGTAGTACCTTTGTTCTTTGATTCTTCCTTTTCTGAGATGTCTTGTTCGTTAAGCGTTCTCTGATAGATAGCCACTGTAGATGATGTTAGTTCAATTTGTTGCTTTGCTAACTCTGGAATATCATGTTCTACCTGACATGTTTCCTTGAGTGGATAATGTTGGATATCCTCATATCTAATTCTGATGTTGTCAACTTAGTTTGACTATAGGAATCAATAACCTGCTCTTTTTGTGTAATAATGTCAGGAGTAAAGGGATCTTGTACTGAATGAAGATCATCTATGTGTCCATCCATAGAAAGCATCTCATGGGTAGATGGAGGATTCTATGTTATGGGGATATGATAATCATTTGTGACATCTTGTATTGATAGGAGAGTTTCCATTAGATCATTATAGTATCTTTGAGATACAAATTCTTGATCTTGAATAATTTTAGAATTACTTTTGACATGCTTTGGATCAAGTTCTTGACATGGGTCAATTTCAAAGGATGGATTGCTTATAAAGGGTTCTTGGATGTCATCATTAGACATGGAAAGTGGTTCAATATCTTCAAGTGTCAAGTTCAGGCTTCCTTCATTATCGGTAACCATGAGGTCGAAGGAGGTCAAAATGTCTTGGAAAGGACCACTACTAGACTTTGGTGAAAACATCTTCAAGGTGCTCATCGATGGAGAGATCTTGATCATTGTTTTCAACAATTATGGTGGAGGGATTTCCAATGTCCTTAACCATAGGGTCAAATGATGTTGACATTTCTTGAATTGGGTAATTATCAAGTATTGTTGGTGGATTTTGATCATGATTGAAAAGTGACTCTTGACATATGTTGATTTGATCATTGGATGAAGTAGACACAGCTTCAAGGTGCTCAGTGATGGATTTATTTTGATCCTTGTTCTCAATAGTTGTCATTTTTTGTGTTTGTGCTTGTGCTTGTTGGGTAGCTTGAGAGGCTTGGGCAACTTGAGAGGCTTGTTCCACTTATTGAGCTTGTGTTGCTTGTTGCATGGTTAGATATTGTTGGATGTCATTTTGGTAAGTTTGGTGAGCTTTTAATGCAATGTTATATTGTCTTGCTGCATTTGGTTTTGGTGGTAGTCATGGTGGATTCATAATTGTGTTGGATGTAGTGACAAGTTGTTGAGATGTGTTTGGAGTGATCGTGATAGTGAGGAGTTGAGATGTGATAGGTGTGGGAGTAGTGGTTGGGTTGATTGAAGTGATAGGGATGGTTGGAATGACCGAGGTGATAGGTCTTTGGGAGACCATGTTTTGATTTGTTGGGATCATCATTGTTGCTTGATTGAATACCATTTGTTGGTGTGATGTCGATGGTATATTCAAAGGATTTGATGTGATAGCTTGGTTGGTGTTGGGTGGATTGATTTAGATGGAGTGATTGGTGCTAGGTAAAGGGGGAAGCCCTAAACCAAGGAATGATGTTGATATGGGTAATGGTGGTGGAGATGTCTCTTGGCACAATGAATAAACTATTTTGGTAAGTGTGGCAATTTGATCTCGCCAAATTTGATCTTGATTTCGATCTTGACTCCCTTGATATAGTTGATTTGGATTTTAATCAAGCAGATTTGGAGTACATACTTGTGGTTTTTGAATGGGATCATGGAAAAATTGATTTTGGATATTTTTCTGACTTGGGATGATGTTCAAATTTTGCATGATAGGTTGAAATTGAACATTGTTGATGTTGGAAACCACATTGCCTTGTTTTAGGTAACTTTGATTTTGCATGGTGTTACCTTGACTTGGATTAATACATGGAGTTTTTAATATCTTGTTTGGACTTTGAACAACATTTCTATGATTCGCAAACATATTTATCCCAAATTTTTCCAGATTTATGTTTGGTAAAGTTGTACTTGGTACATTCACATTTGGCACATAGGGATTTGATGAGATGACATTGTTCATTTGAAGGCTCATGCATTAGGCATTTGGTTGAAGGATTTGTAGGTTTGAATTTAGATCTACCATCGGAAAATTTCTCCCAGACTTCAATTTTGGCATACTCAAATTTGTTGTACTATTGACATTTGTCGAAGGTAATGATCCAATGTGTGGTTTGTATAGATGTGAGTGTTGATAATCAATCGGCATTGTAAGGCTTTGATAGCTTAGTTGACTTGGATTACTCATGATGTATGGATCAAGTTTATATTCCATGTTCCTATTGTGTTTTGACCTTGTTTCAAAAGTGACCTCTAAGGTGTTTAGGACCAATGATGAGATGAGGGATGAAAATGGGTGAATGATATGAGTGTCGAACATTTAGGGACTTTAGATCAATGCTAGACTTAGGGCTTGATTTTGATTAGTTTGATTGGATAATGAAATTGTAAACCCTATGATGTTGGATGTGATCTTAGAATGAACTTGTTCAAAGGGGTGTTAATTCAACTAGAGGTATGAGAAAGGATGCATTCCCATACTCCTAACTAAACAAGGTGATTTTGATTTTGATGATTTACCCAAGTCTAGAATGATGTTTCCAAAGCTCTAAAGTTGTTTGGTGGGATGGGTTTTGATAGATGTTTGGGATGGATGAAGTGTTTGATTTGGTCCTAAATGAACCTAGGAAGGACTTGTTTACAAGACCAAGATAGTGAAGAACATGCCTTTCTCTAAGAGTAATTCAAAATCAAAAGACTAATGTTTGCATGAAAACCATATGACCAAAAAATGGCAAGCACATGTCTGGGGTCCAATTGATTCAATCTTTTCTTAATGGATTATTTTTATCACAAGAACACTTTTCGCTTAGTTTTCAAATTGAATGTCTATGTCTCAACTTTCCCCTTATCCTGCAAAGTGTATTATGCAGAAACCAAGGAAATTTGAGGAAAAAGTTACCTATTGTTGACCTTAGTAGGAGAAAATTGAGATGAAATACAAATGCTTAGAAGCCTCTAAGGATATGAATCCCATGTGAAAGCAATAACATGCAAATTTGTTCAAGGATATTTTCCTCTCCTAAAGGGTTTGCAATTTTTGATGATTCGTTGAATGTTGGTTTCGATGTTTTGGATACAAAGCACTATGTTTTCAAACCAAGAACAAGTACAATCCTATGGATATGAAAGATAGTATTTGTTGAGTCCCCACTTGGACAAGTCCAGCTACGCTTATCCTTAGCAAATGGTTAGATGCTTGACCCCACTGGCTCCCCTCCATGGCACTCACTTATATAGGGCAGCCATGCATCAACACCCATAAAAGTCCCATGGCATGTTTTCCATTTCTACTAAAAACCATAAAAGTGTGGGGTGGCTTCAGAATAACCGTTCTTGCACCAACAAATATATCAAAGGATTTTGGCCAATTCTAGAACATGGGCTTTAACAAGAAATTTCTGTTTGTAGAGATTGAACCATATGGCGAGATTCCCCTTTAGGATCCATCTCATTGGAATCAACCACATGATATTGGAGTTTACTCCAATACCCACATTTATATCTCGGTTGGAAATAATCTTGGCTTTAGAGTGTTATCGGTTGAGCCATTCCCTTGGGTGAGTACATTTTCCCCAAGGAAAGCCCTCTAGGATAAACAAAAGCGAGTAAAGACAAAATCCGTAACTCTATCAATCTTTGATGGCAACAAAGAGAGATAATATACGCAAAAATTCCCCCACTCACACTAACACAAGATTTTTTTCAATTTTTAAATGAAAATTAAAGTGTGGAGGTGATTTCTTTCTCTCAACCTAAAATCATGAAAAAGGCCTTTTGATTCTCAAGATCACTATAAAGCGCGAGAGAAGCTCATATGTCCTTTTTTGATGATGTTAGTTCAAGTAAGCTCTCACAAAACAATGTAGCACATGTTCATTTTAGACCCCACAAAGCAATAATGAGTTTGTTTTAGAGCTCCAAAGGACAAATGATAGACATTTTGTTCAATTTGTTAACCAAATAAACAAACTCTAGTATGTTGTGATCCTAATGTTCATTTTAGCCCTTGCAAGAAAAAAATTGAAAGCTTTTGAAGTGTTAATTTTAAAGCCTAAAAAGAGATGTGAGTTCGTTTAAAATAGAAAACTAAAGCACAAAACATAATCCTTAAGAATTTAAAAACGCTTTGTTGATTTCAAGTTTTAATGCTCAAATTTCTTCCAAGTTTCTTCAAAGATCTCTTGCAAGATTTTTGTGCAAACAAAAAATCCCTCCTCTTTGCTTGTATTTTTCCTTCGTCTTCCTTCGTTGTTTTCATTTCACTTTTCTTCCTTGCTTTCCTATAAACAATCATAAATAAGGGTTATGCATGCCTTGCCAAGTGGTAAAAAGAATAATGAAATACACAAGATATGCCAATAAATGAGTTTATTATGATAAAAGATAACTCTATACTAGATGTCAATGTATTCTTGATTTGTACCTTCTTTCAATCATAAATGGTTGGTCCATATTAAAAATATTTTCCCTTTTGATCCAAAGATATGACTAAAAATTTAAGCATATAACAATGGTCTTCAAAAACAATGGTTTTCAAAAATGATAAGCCAACACCTTGATATGTCTAAAATTTATAAATAATCCAATGTTGCTTCATATTTTTATACGACGCTTATTCACATGCTATTTTAATTCCTTAGTCTTCCTATTATAACTTCCATTACCATTTCATTCAAAAGAAGGCTACTTACAAAGGCCCCAAAAAAAAGAAAAAGGAAATATACACCGCAAAAGCTTAAAACCCCATAAATCAAAGCAAAATTAATGAGGTGTAATTGGCAGACATAAAAGCATGTGTATAAGATAGAAGAAAGACAGAATAACAATAAATGCAAGAATGGTGGGGTGAGAGAGGCCATTAGGTTACAGGGAAACAATTTAATGTCCTTTCATTTCAATATTCATTCTATCTGCTCAATTCAGAAAACAAATCTGTAAGGAAGTTAAGGATTGTGGCGGTGGCAATTGTGCCTAAATCTGTATTATTTTGTGTTTGATTTTGGATGTTGATGTAACTTTACTGCAACTTGGTGGCCTCGATTCTACACCATAGACAATCACTTCGCATTAACTTTTAACCATTTAATATTAAACCTACGATCTATACTATTCATGTGTGTAGGCATTTGGCATGTGAGATTGGGAACCGTAGGATGATATGGGCTGGCTTCATATCAAGAAAGAGTTGATTGCACTAAGAAGAGCTTATTGGTTTAAGGATCCCTCCACTTGCTCTTTTCTCAAATCTCCTAAAAACTACATTGTTCTGCACGAAGATTTCATTGCTGGTACCACTTGTTTAGCTTTAGGAGACTAGGTGAAGGGAATACTTCACAACTGGACTAGAATAGACTATGAAAATGTAATAAGCCATGAAAACTAAACTTGTGATAGAGTTTTTAAGATGTATCAAGATATTAAGGCAAAACACCACACATAAGACTTGTCCACATGCCTACCCAAAGCCATGCAATTATGAAAGTCTATGTCAACCAAAAGCTGACAAAAGCTTGAATCGACATATAAAGTTGGATCACAGATCTTAATGCATGTAAGTAACATCATTTTTGAAACAACAAAGAGAAAATGCACGGCTCAGGCATATAGAAATTAAAGTCTTTTTGTAGTGCCTCTAATATAAATGGGGAGCAAAATTCTCTTATTCCTAGAAATGATAAATCAATGCACTGAGGAATTTAAGGCAAGGCATCATACTTTAGCTTCTGATAATAATAAATGCAAATCCAGTAAATCATGGCATTACCACAACTCATCGACCCCCAATCTTCAGGTGAACCTGTAAATCAAGAAGCGTCTTGTCATTTTGCGTTGCTCCACAGACCACCCACGCATGATGCATGTCAGCTGTTGGACAGGAAAATGTGTTTCTTATAGCACTCCATGCCTATAGATGATGAAAAGGTTTTCTCAATATATCAACTCTCATATTCTGACATAAAATATAAACAAAGCTAGTACCTTCTGCTGTGGCAACCCTCTAGATTCTAAACCAAGTTTCTTTTAACCTTGTACATATGTATGCAAAAGATAAAAATGTGGGCGTGTAGACAAGGCATGTGAACTGTGAATAGACAAGGCATGTGGATGTAATTTAAATGCGAAATAATAGACAAGGCATGTGAATTGTTTTACAAAAATGCCTCAAGGAAAATGTGGACATATAGACCACATGCGAGAGTTGTTTCTTTCCAACCGCTTGAGAGATGTGGTCTAAATGAATCTGGTTGATTGTGAGACATTCACAAAATAGATTTTGAGACTTTTTAAGTAAATGTAATTCACAAATGTAAAGCTAGATTCCACCATTATTTCCAGCGCCTACACTGGCTGCACATGGATGTGAACTTTGAAACAGGGTATGGACGTCTAGCAAAGAAATGTCTATCACCATTATGTGGACATTTTGAAAGAATGTCTTAATCAAATGTTATCTCATGGAACGCAGTAGTTGCAGGGTGTGCAGGGTGTTGTTTTGAAAAGACTTTAAAACTAAATGGATTTAGCAAATGTAAAACTAAATTCCACAGGTATAAAGTTGATTGCTAAAACCATAATGCATTTTCCCTCCTTCTAGTTCCATTATGTGGTTGCTAAATCTTCAAATATTTCAACCTTGGTGAACATTAGTAATAATACCAAATCAAATACATCAAATCAAGCATCCATATGAGATATTGAATCATGCTAAACAAAGAAAGTGATAAAATCCCAAAGACTAAGCATGCTCAAACCTATCCCATAGTGGATTGGTGCTTCTATTGAAAGAAGCCCTTTCCCAATCCTTTGCTAAGCTCCATGATGTTGATATGAAAATACTATGAAGATGGGAAAAATTAGCTCTCAAATTAAAGAGAGTAACCTGGCATGAGAGTTGTAAATCAAGTTGTGGAGGATTTGATTATGAATGAAGCATTCCATTTATAGAATATTTTGATGAGATAAATAGCCAAATGGATGAATGTGGGACAAAAATTGGACCAATGAGAAGAGGCCACTTGTCAACTTGTGATACGTTGGAGTATGAGCACATTTTGTTCAATGTGCCAAAGAGGGGGGGATTCAAATTTGAATTTGAGAGATAAATGTTGAGTTTGACCTTTGCAAGGGACATGTAAGAGACATGTAAGACCTATTAAATGCCTTGTTGGATGTACATTTCAACTTGCTTTTGAATTCAAATTTGAGGGAATATTCCTCAAAGATGCCATGTTGATGGAAAATGCTAATTTTATAAATGAATTAAAATGATTTATTGGTGCAAGTTGGAAAAGCTAGAGGATGCGATGGGTGGTTGGATTAAGTTAATCAGGATTAGATTAGCTTAGGTGATGATTAGTTGATTTTGACCCATTTGACTTGAATATTTGATTTATTTAAATCAAAAGGGATGGAAAATGCATTTGGGATTTAATTAAATGAATGTTTGATTTATTTTATTAAAGGGATGATGCAAGATAAAGGTGGAAATTGATTTATTTAATCATGTAGCGCTCAAAAAATTAAGAGTGTTTTCAATCTATTTTGAATCAATATTAAAGAGAAATTAAGAGCATTTTCAATTTAGTCAAATCATTATAAAAGGTTTCCAAGTAGTCAACATTGTTCATAACACTTCCATATGAGCTTAATAAAAGAGAATTTAAATTGCATTTCATAAATAATAATATCATCACAATATAAATGTATCAAAGTTATACCAAAACATAAGTATTTCAATGACTTTCTCATATACATATATTCAACCTTACTTGGAAGAATCAGCAATTCTAATAGAAAACATCTTCTCTATGCTAAGTTATAAAACTTTAACTTCTCAAATCAATGTTACATTAGATACTTTCAAATCATATCTCTATTTCAAGTTTCCACAAAGAATGACAAATACATATACATTTACAATAGGCTTCACAAGCCAAATCTGAATATTACATAAGTACATCAATAGCAAATAAAACTTGGTACCACCAACCGCCGTGACGCCTTTGGTCTTCTTGCGAGCTGGGGCCAAGAATGTGATTCAGGCGCCTTTTCCGCCCAACCACGAAGTCCATGACTTCCCCGGGTGGAATCCCTGGCCCTTCATAAAGGAGCCTAGCAACCTGAAACAGTAAAACAGGAGGGAACTCTCGATCCGTGCTTGATGCCTATATGCATTTCTAACATGAGAAATAAACACATTTCTTGCAACATGAGGTGGTAGAGACTATATAAAATTCTAGGCTTTTAAAATAAACCCATCTATTTCAATGGTACAAGTGCTTGGCCAAGCAAAATAATACAAGTAAATGGTAGTTTAGAAAAGGTAATACTACCGTCTCTGTTTGCCCACCTTCGGCACCCTGTCCCGGAAGTTACCATAGTGAAGTATGAAATAATACCAAAGCAGAAAGTTATGCATTTTAGTACATGTTTCAATCATTCAATTAATTCTAAAAGATTTTCCAATGTGAATTTCAGAACATCCTTTGTAAATTCAGTTGTAAGATCTCATTTATTCTGTGGTAAACAACCCTTTTCTGATTTAGATAAAGCTCTATTTTTAAAGAACATACATGTCTTAATACTTTTCAGTGCATTATTAGAAAGAAGATTTAATCAATCTATTTGAATGTAACAGTTTTTTCTGTTTTCAGCATGTATTTCTATTCTTTCCAAGCTCAGGCTGACTGATAGTGTAATTTCCCAATTTCAATACAGGTTTCAAAGTAATAATAGTATACTAAAACAGTGCAATTTAATACAGAATTTCAGAGGTTTGGAAGGTAATCTTGCATTCACATTTTATGTTGTATTCCTTTACTCAGGATTGTACTTTTGTAAGTAAGTATATGTTAAAGTAATCATGATGCTTTCCAGTTTACATGGCTTCTCAAAAACCTTTCTGTTCTATTTCAGGTTTAACATTTCTGAGATATTTGTAAATAATTAACAGAATTCATACTATTTTCTGGAAATGGTTTACCTGTTTCAGCTTGTATTTTGGCACATATATGCAAGGAAATCTATATATATATATATGTATGTATATACAGCTATGTATATGTATACATATATATATATATATATGTGTGTGGGTGTGTAGAAATTCATGTACAGCTGCGTGTAATTTGAAGAAAGAAATTCTGGTTTTTAAAACTGTTCAAAGAATTCACTGGCCGTGCACACAAAACCGGATATTTTACAGGGTTTCCTTACTGGCATTGAGTAGAATTAAGACTCAGGGAAGCCCTTGCCCCTCCCATGGGGAGGGGTCAGGCTGTGAGGGGCTCGCGCCTCCTCCATAGGCCGCGGCCTGTGGAGGGCGCGAGCCTTCCACAGTCCACGTCCTTCCCATGGGGAGGACAAGGGAAATAATCCCTTCCTCTTTCCTATGGTTAGCAATTTCAAAATTCAGAATAAAGAAGACATTTGCCCAGTATAAACTGCATTCGAATTTATCTCAAAGACATTTTGAATTCATTCAGATGACAGAGTTTTTATGCAGACCATATATATATATATATGTATATATATATGCACGGGAATTCGAATTCCTGTGCATATATATAAGCATATATATATATATGTTTATAAATATATTTGCAATTACACTTGAGATCAGCTTAATAAATTGCAGAATTTGCGACAGAATGAAAACCCTAATTCTGAAGAAAAGAATGTGTATTCTTTATTGCAACACAGAGAAATAAGCTATTACCCAGATTTCAAAAACGAAATTGGAAAGATTTCTCAGTTGTTTGTACTCTAATCAGGGAATAAAACATTTCATTCCTTCCATTTCCTTACTGCAGTTTTAAATTAAATTAAAAACAGGCAAAGCATGAAAAGAACCTGGCAATTTTTGCTTCCAGTGCAGATGCCCAGCAAATACCCTCTTCACCTCTATTCCAGAACTCTCCGATATGTCTCATTCGAAGTCCTCTTTTCTCTCTTAAAGCTCTCTACCTCTTTTCGAGGATCATGCATAAAATTTCCAGGTGACAGATAAAATTCTCATGCAATTTCTAAGGATTGCCACATGCCATCTGCTTTGTTGATTTTAAGACAGAATTTCCAGAGCCTAATGTTCTCTCAGGCTGTTCATTCCTCATTATTTTTGGAAAAATTATATACAAAATAGAATTATATCCCTTTTTATGCGAACCTAAAATTTCATTTATGCAAAACACAATATTCTATTCTTTTATTTATTTTGTTTTATTTATAATTAAAATTTCATTTATGCAAAACACAATATTCTATTCTTTTATTTATTTTGTTTTATTTTTAATTGTATTTCTTTTAAAACAGATTTTTCCTTTTGTTGCTCAAATATAAATGAGGAATAATTAAAATAGAATAAGCCATATTATTTTCACAATTTCTAAGGTTAACTAAACCGTAATTTAAATTTGCTATGCAATCATTTTTCACACAATCACATTGAGAAACAAACATGACCTAATGCAGCTACATGCTTTAAGTGGTGTGTGCGTAATCGAGAGCTTCTCCTCTTTTACCCTGTCGGGAAGCTAACCTTCTTTCCCTCAATCACACTCTTGGCCTTCAATCACCTTGGCCTTCGATCACCTACCACTCAAATGCACTCAGGCGTGCAAAAACAAAAGTGTATTAGTAACCATTGTAGAAATGTAAATTTAACAATTAAATCATCATTCTTATTTTATATAAATGCACTCTTAATTCTTGAAAGAAAATAATTATTTTTCTACATTCCCATACATCAAAGCATAGTATCATAATTCATATATTAAATCCCATAAAATCATGGTCATACATTATCAAAATAAGTCATGGTCAAACATTATCAAAATAAGTCATGGTCAAACATTATCAAAATAAGTCATGGTCAAAATAGCGTCAAAATAAGTCATGGTCAAAATAGCATCAAAGTATGAGACGTGACATCCTTCCCCTCTTGAGAAGAGACATTGTCTCGATGTCTAAAAGCAAATTACTTAACAAAATTGAGATATTAGTACTTCGTAAGTCTCTATAAAAGAAAGTATAAATATGCTAAGGTCTCAAATGAGGAAAGATTCTATCTATATCCTCAGCATTCTCCCAGGTGGCATTATCCACCGAATACTGGTCCCACTGGACCCTGTATTGCATAATGTCTCTATTACGCAACTTAACGTTGCGCTCTTCCAGAATCCTGATGGGTTCCACCTGTATCACCCCTGGGTCCTGGACCTGCAATGCACACCAATCAAGGATATGAGCAATATCTGGATGGTATGGCTTAAGTACTGAAACATGAAACACATTATGTATCTGGGATAGAGCTGGTGGCAGAGCAAGCTTGTAAGCAACTGGATTCACCACCTCCAAAACATCAAAAGGGCCAACAAACCTAGGAGCCAACTTAGAGTTCTTGCCGAAAGAGATTGAACTCTTATGCGGCCGAACCCTCAAAAAGACCTTATCTCCTACAGAGAACTGCCTAAAGCTCTGGTTCTTATCTGCTAGACTTTTCTGTCTATCTACAGCTTGCTTCAACTTTTCCTTAATGATTTTCATTCGATCTTCCATTTCTCTGAGCATCTCAGGGCCAATCACCACCCTGTCTTCTACTCTGTCCCAACTAATGGGTGTCCGACATTTACGTCCATAAAGGGCTTCAAAAGGTGCCATGCCCAAAGAAGCATGGTAGGTGTTGTTGTAGGCAAACTCCACCAAAGGCAAATACTCCTCCCACTTATATTGCTGCTCCATACAGTACATGCGGAGGAGATCTTCTACTACCTGGTTCACCCTCTCTGTCTGACCATCGGTCTGAGGATGATATGCGGAACTAAAATTTAATTTAGTTCCCAGGGAAGAGTTTAATGTAATCCAAAACCTAGAAGTCATTCGAGTGTCTCGATCTGAGATGATCGTCTTTGGCACTCCATGCAACTGGAAGATTTCCTGAACAATTTTTCTTGCTAAAACCATTGATCCATCTTTGAGATTCCCAGGAATGAAATGAGCTACCTTTGTCAATTTATCCACCACAACCAAGATGGTATCATGTCAGTTTTTAGACATTGGTAACCCCTGTATAAAATCCATAGTGATAACCTACCATTTATACTCTGGTACCCTGTGAGGATATAAGAGTCCTACCGGATGTACATGCTCAGCTTTGACTTGCTGGCACTCTAAGCATCGGGCTACATGGGACGTAATATCCCTTTTAAGTCCTGGCCAGAAGTACAGTGGCCTAAGTCCTTCCATCATTTTTGTAATACAGGGATGTCCTGAGTATGGTGCATTGTGGAATTCTTCTAGAACCAACTCTCTCAAGTTTGCAGAACTAGGAATGAACATTCATCCCTGGTATCTCAAAAGTCCATCTGATTCTAACATATAACCCTCATATCGACGATCAGAGGGATTTACCCCAAGGGCTTGTTTCACCTTTTCATAATATTCATCCCCAAAGGAGGATTGCACTACTTGTTGCCTGAAATCTGATTTTATGGTAACCATGGCTGCAAGGTGCCTCCTTCTACTCAGGCATCAGCCACTCTGTTTTCCTTACCTTTAATATATTCAATCCCAAAATCATACTCACTCAGGAATTCCAGCCATCGCCTTTGTCGGGCATTGAGATTAGGTTGAGTGAAGATATATCTCAATCCTGCATGGTCTGTCTTAAGTTCGAAAGGCTTTCCCAAGAGATAATGTCTCCACATTTGTAAAGCATGGACTATGGCTGCCAATTCTAAGTCATGTGGTGCATAATTTAATTCATGTTGTTTTAACTTCCTTGATTCATAAGCTACCACTTGCCCTTCTTGCATAAGAACTGCTCCTACCCCTTCCCCTGATGCATCAGTAATAACTGTAAAATGGCCATTCGGATCTGGCACAACTAGGATGGGTGCAGTAGTGAGTTTCTTCTTAAGCAGCTGAAAAGCTTTCTCACATTTATCGCTCCATTCAAACTTCTTTTCCTTCTTCTGTAGTGCAGTGATGGGTGCTGCAATTGTTGAGAACCCCTAAACAAACTTCCTATAGTATCCTGCAAGTCCCATGAAACTTTGAACTTCAGGGACATTTTGCGGTGCTGGCCAATCCATAATTGCCTTAATCTTTTCTGGGTCCACTCTTACCCCTTCCGCTGAAATCACATGACCTAAATAATGCACTTCAAATTGGAAGAAGGTACATTTAGACATTTTTCCATATAGCTTATGTTCCCTTAGACGCTGCAACACAATCCTCAAATGCTTCTCATGTTCTTCCTCTGACTTAGAATAGATCAAAATATCATCAAGAAAAATTAGGACAAAATTATCCAAACAATCTCTGAAGACACTATTCATCAGGTTCATGAAAGCTGCAGGAGCATTACTTAGCCCAAATGGTAGCACAGTAAACTCATAGTGCCCATACCTGGTTCTGAAGGCAATTTTGTGAATGTCTTCTTCCTTCAGTCTCAACTGGTGGTATCCTGATCTTAAATCAATTTTTGAGAATACCTTGGCATCTTTCAGCTGATCAAACAAATCATCGATGTGGGGAAGCATATATTTATTCTTGATAGTGACCTTGTTAAGCATTCTATAATCAATGCACAACCTCAAGGTACCATCCTTCTTTTTCATGAAGATGATGGGTGCTCCCCAAGGTGACACACTTGGCCTAATAAGACCTTTCTTCAGTAATTCTTCTAGTTGGGCCTTGAGCTCAAATAATTATGTTGTATTCATCCTGTAAGGAGCCTTAGACTGAGGTTCTACTCCTGGAATCATATCAATAGAAAAATCAAACACACGCTTAGGCGGGAGCTCAGTCAATTTTGTAGGAAAAACATCCTCAAATTCTTTCAGAATGGAATGATCATTAATTAAGGATTCTTTCTCATCAAGGTCCTTGACTTTTATTGCAAAGATAGTGCATCCCTTTCGACTTGCCTTTTTCAACTGCATGGCAGAAACTTGCCTCAGCTCTAATGGCTTTTTAATGCCACAAAGCTCCACTTGGTTTCCTCGGTCATCAAGGCACCTAATTGAATTCTCTTCATAGTCCACAAGAGCCTTATGTTCAGAGAGCCAATTTATCCCTAATATCACATCGTAAGACCCCAATGGTGCAACATACAAGTTCACCTACGTCTGAAAGTTAGGGAGTTCAAGTTTGCTGAAATACATGCATTGCTCTACCTTTTTCTCTACCCGGTTTCCATACTGAACTTTCCAAGAATTTTCCATAAAACTTGGTCTAACTGATAATTTAGTCAAAACATGAGGATCTATAAAACTATCAGTAGCACCTGTATCAATTAGAACAGAAACAGGGCATCCAAATAATTTACCCGATAACTGGATGGGAGTTGCTTGATAATCTGCCTGGCGATTGTCAACCGCTGCATGAATATGATGTTGATTTCTGTTATTTTGCTTGTTATTTCTCTGAGGGCACACACTGGCGTAATGCTCGCCACCACAGGTATAACATCCTCCACGAGGTGCTTTGGGTTTGTCAGAAAAATCTCTCCTGTTATTATCATTCCTCTTATTGTAGTTGCCCCTTTTGTTGTTATTGTTCTTGTTTCCTTCATTGTGGTCCTGAGGACTACCATCCCTCTTCAAACTTCTAATTTGCCTATTATCATTCCCTTGACTGTCCTGTTTGCTTTGACCACCCTGATTGCTATTACCTTGACGTTTTCCTTAGAATTTCTTATTGCCATACTTGGCTTCCCTGCTCTTCCTATAGTTAGCAGCTTGTTGCAATTTGTGTTCCTGTTTGATTGCTAAATCAAAAACTTCATCCATGGTGGCTGGATTATGCAGATCTATTTCATTTCCAATTTGAGGTCTAAGCCCCAAAATAAATTTTTGAACTCGGAATCTCTCATCATGCTGGTATTGGGGTGCATACTTAAGCAAGTGAGAGAATTTCTCCCAATATTGAGTCACTGTCATGCCACCCTATACAAGTACTTGGAATTCTATCATTTTCTTATCAAAATGAGATTGTGGTAACCACCTCTTCCTAAATAGTTGTAGGAACTTATCCCAAGTTACCTTTCCATGCATAAACTGCTTATCCACCCTTTCATTTTCCCACCAAGTAGCGGCCTCACCGGTGAGTTGATATGAACCCCATTCAGCCTTTGTTTCATCTGATAGATTTCGTAGGGCGAAATACCTTTCCATTTCTATAACCCAAGCTTCTGCCCCATCTCCAAAGGTTCTCCCATCAAACTTCGGAGGAGCGACCTTCTTTAGGTCTTTTCCCAGCTCCTTAGCCACCCTATTTAGTTTTTCCTCTTTTCCAGGTGGTTTAGCATTTGCTTCTCCTTCAGTTTCATTTGTGTTTAATCCTTGATGGCCATCTCACCTCCCTTGTTCTAATTCTTCAATTCTAGCCCCCTGGCTTTGCAGCAAGGCCAAAATTTGATCTAGTTTATCATTGGGACCTCCACGAGATCCACTAGCTTCGCTGGTACACTCTATTTTCCATTTTAGATAACCCTGATTAAGACACAACGTCATACGTAGTTAGGCATAGGTCCTAGAGTTGAACCATGCTGCTCTGATACCAAGATGTAGTGCTCGGAAAATTAAGAGTGTTTTCAATCCGTTTTAAATCAGTATTAAAGAGAAATTAAGAGCATTTTCAATTTAGTCAAATCATTATAAAAGGTTTCCAAGTAGTCAACATTGTTCATAACACTTCCATATGAGCTTAATAAAAGAGAATTTAAATTGCATTTCATAAATAATAATATCATCTATGTAATGTATCAAGATTGTACAAAACATAAGTATTTCAATGACTTTCTCATATACATATATTCAACCTTACTTGGAAGAATCAACAATTCTAATAGAAAACATCTTCTCTATGCTAAGTTATAAAACATTAACTTCTCAAATCAATGTTACATTAGATACTTTCAAATCATATGTCTATTTCAAGTTTCCACAAAGAATGACAAATACATATACATTTACAATAGGCTTCACAAGCCAAATATGAATATTACATAAGTACATCAATAGCAAATAAAACTTGGTACCACCAACCGCCGTGACGCCTTTGGTCTTCTTGCAAGCTGGGGCCAAGAATGTGATTTAGGTGCCTTTTCCGCCCAACCACGAAGTCCATGACTTCCTCGGGTCCCTTCCTAACTCGAAGGAATCCCCGGCCCTGCATAAAGGAGCCTAGCAACCCGAAACAGTAAAACAGGAGGGAACTCTCGATGCGTGCCTGATGCCTATATGCATCTCTAACATGAGAAATAAACACATTTCTTGCAACATGAGGTGGTAGAGACTATATAAATTTCTAGGCTTTTAAAATAAAACCATCTATTTCAATGGTACAAGTGCTTGGCCAAGCAAAATAATACAAGTAAATGGTAGTTTAGAAAAGGTAATACTACCGTCTCTGTTTGCCCACCTTCGGCACCCTGTCCCGGAAGTTACCATAGTGAAGTATGAAATAATACCAAAGCAGAAAGTTATGCATTTTAGTACATGTTTCAATCATTCAATTAATTCTAAAAGAATTTCCAATGTGAATTTCAGAACATCCTTTGTAAATTTAGTTGTAAGATCTCGTTTATTCTGTGGTAAACAACCCTTTTCTGATTTAGATAAAGCTCTGTTTTTAAAGAAGAACATACATGTCTTAATACTTTTCAGTGCATTATTAGAAAGAAGATTTAATCAATCTATTTGAATGTAACAGTTTTTTCTGTTTTCAGCATGTATTTCTATTCTTTCCAAGCTCAGGCTGACTGATAGTGTAATTTCCCAATTTCAATATAGGTTTCAAAGTAATAATTGTATACTGAAACAGTGCAATTTAATTCAAAATTTTAGAGGTTTGGAAGATAATCTTGCATTCACAGTTTATGTTGTATTCCTTTACTCAGGATTGTACTTCTGTAAGTAAGTATATGTTAAAGTAATCAAGATGCTTTCCAGTTTACATGGTTTCTCAAAAACCTTTCTGTTTTATTTCAGGTTTAACATTTCTGAGATATTTGTAAATAATTAACAGAATTCATACTATTTTCTAGAAATGGTTTACCTGTTTCATCTTGTATTTTGGCACATATATGCAAGGAAATCTATATATATAAATATATAAATATATATATAAATATATATATATATATATAAATATATATATATGTGTGTGTGTGTGTGTGTGTGTGTGTGTGTGTGGGTGTGTAGAAATTCATGTACAACTGCGTGTAATTTGAAGAAAGCAATTTTGGTTTTTAAAACTGTTCAAAGAATTTACTGGCCGTGCACACAAAACAGGATATTTTACAGGGTTTCCTTATTGGCATTGAGCAGAATTAAGAATCAGGGAAGGGGTCGGGCTGTGAGGGGCTCATGCCTCCTCCACAGGCCGCGGCCTGTGGATGGCGGGAGCCTTTCACAGTCCACGTCCTTCCCATCGGGAGGACAAGGGAAATAATCCCTTCCTCTTTCCTATGGTTAGCAATTTCAAAATTCAGAATAAAAAAGACATTTGCCCAATATAAACTGCATTCGAATTTATCTCAAAGACATTTTGAATTCATTCAGATGATAGAGTTTTTATGCAGACCATATATATATATATGTATGTATATATGCACGGGAATACAAATTCCTGTACATATATATAAGCATATATATATATGTTTATAAATATATTTGCAATTACACTTGAGATCAGCTTAATAAATTGCAGAATTTGCGACATAATGAAAACCCTAATTCTGAAGAAAAGAATGTGTATTATTTATTGCAACACAGAGAAAAAAGCTATTACCCAGATTTTAAAAATGAAATTGGAAAGATTTCTCAGTTGTTTGTACTCTAATCAGGGAATAAAACATTTCATTCCTTCCATTTCCTTACTGCAGTTTTAAATTAAATTAAAAATAGGCAAAGCATGAAAAGAACCTGGCAATTTTTGCTTCCAGTGCACATGCCCAACAAATACCCCCTTCACCTCTGTTCTAGAACTCTCTGATATCTCATTTGAAGTCCTCTTTTCTCTCTTAAAGCTCTCTACCTCTTTTCAAGGATCATGCATAAAATTTTCAGGTGACAGATAAAATTCTAATGCAATTTCTAAGGATTGCCACATGCCATCTGCTTTGTTGATTTTAAGACAGAATTTCCAGAGCCCAATGTTCTCTCGGGCTGTTCATTCCTCATTATTTTTGGAAAAATTATATACAAAACAGAATTATATCCCCTTTTATGCGAACCTAAAATTTCATTTATGCAAAACACAATATTCTATTCTTTTATTTATTTTGTTTTATTTTTAATTATATTTCTTTTAAAACAGATTTTTCCTTTTGTTGCTCAAATATAAATGAGGAATAATTAAAATAGAATAAGCCATATTATTTTCACAATTTCTAAGGTTAATTAAACCGTAATTTAAATTTTCTATGCAATCATTTTTCACGCAATCACATTGAGAAACAAACATGACCTAATGTAGCTACATGCTTTAAGTGGTGTGTGCATAATCGAGAGCTTCTCCTCTTTTACCCTGTCGGGAAGCTAACCTTCTTTCCCTCAATCACACTCTTGGCCTTCGATCACCTGCCACTCAAATGCACTCAGGCGTGCAAAAACAAAAGTGTATTAGTAACCATTGTAGAAATGTAAATTTAAAAATTAAATCATCATTCCTATTTTATATAAATGCACTCATAATTCTTGAAAGAAAACAATTATTTTTCTACATTCCCATACATCAAAGCATAGTATCATAATTCGTATATTAAATCCCATAAAATCATGGTCATACATTATCAAAATAAGTCATGGTCAAACATTATCAAAATAAGTCATGGTCAAACATTATCAAAATAAGTCATGGTCAAAATAGCGTCAAAGTAAGTCATGGTCAAAATAGAATCAAAGTATGAGACATGACAAATCAAATGAGGTAATGGTAGGCTTAAATCAAATACAATTAATTTATTTAATTTAAATGGATGATTAACTTGATTTACCTGATGAGTGGATGGATGTGAATTTGGTTTACTTGATGAATGGACCTAATTGAATGCATAATGCTAATTTTGCATGTCTACATATAGAATAATGATTGTATTGCTACATTATAACTATAACTTATTGTGTATAATCAATATAACCTATAATATTAGTTTCAAATCTTAAGCATGCAAAAATAGTATAATTTTCAATCACTAATTAAACCTTAACATGAGTTGATCTAAAGTTCCATCATGAGCTCGTAAAGTATTTTACTAACTTAACTTAAGAGTTTCTTGCACATAATATGATTGTTTTGCATATGATTATGTCCTATTTTATTTTCATGTTACTAACTAAATATTCATTAGTCATAGTGTTTAACAATTATTAAAAATTTAACCAAATCCACTACTCATAACTATTATACCACCAATTGTAATTTGTAATCCAATAAAAATTACATATATCTATAATATTTAATATAGCATGTGTAAACATAAACAAATAAATAACACAGTGAGATTCAATTATAAGAATCGTACTAGAAAATCCCTACAAGCATATATGGGGAGCTGACAAAGTGGCCTTACAATTTTCTTCAATTTTTTTCACTGTAGGACAAATTGAAAAAATATTGTGAAATATTCTGCAACGAATTGTTTTGGAAATGTCTTTAATTACAAATTTTTTTTAGCTAGAATCAATTTCCTAAAAAAAAAATGGCCATGAAGTTTCTTAAACTAATATTTTTGTGAATGACAAATAAAGCATAACTTGTCTCTCAGCATTCGAAGCAAACAAAATAAAATTTGTATAAAATTTGTTTTGGAAAATGAGGCGAACTTTATTTTGATATCAATCATAAATTACGACTCTGAATAATGTGACAAGAAGAAAGAGCTCATTATTGTATTTGCAGATTGACAGGAAGAATGACAATTTTCGAACCGGTGGAAGGCTATGTCTTCTTATCTTCGACATCGGCAGTGGTGGGTGAAAAGTTGATGTTCCACATGGTTCCGTAGAGGTTAACCATGGATGACTTATGGAGGCTTCTGCCCAAACAAAGGATCTTGACTCTTTTCTGCGGCCACAACCTTAAAATCATGCTCACAGGCCTTTTGGTCAGCAATGAAATTATCGTGGTATGGCCATATGCATTTGAGACCAATGATTTTATTTTGCATGGCATTTTCCAAGCCTTTGATTTGCTCAAGGTAACAACCACCTAATTTTTTTTCCCGCTTGTGTTTCCACTCAAATAAGTTAAAATATAGAAATTACGGACATGGATTCCTCCGGGATGATGGAACTTAATTGATTTCTTACAAGTTTCTACATCTTGAGACAATTTTTTAGTTTAATTCATTTGTATTGCAAGATTACATATAAAGAAGTAAAAGACAAAAGTTCAGTGTTGGTATAGTGTTGTATATTATTTATGATTCTGGTGCTAATAATATGAGACATCGAAGTAGAACTCAGAATTCAAGCTAAAAAATTGCACTATACCAACACAGGACTTTTGTCTTTGACTTCTTTATATGTAAGCTTGCGATACTAATGAATTGAACTAAAAAATCGTCACATGGAAAAAAAAAAGAAAGCCATTAAGTTACTTCGTTCCGGAGGAACCCACGTCAATAGCTTCTGCATTCCGACATACATTGAAACATTTTGAGCTGGTAGAAGAGTGGGAATATAAGATTAGGTGGTTGTTGTTACCTTGATAGATCAAGGGATTGAAAAATGTCATGCAAAACGAAGTCATTGATCACAAACACATCTGGTCCTACCACTATAACGACATTAATGAATAGAGGTCTGGAATCGCCTATGAACGTGATTTCAAGATTGTGGCCATGGAAAAGAGTCAGGGTCTTGCGTTTGGTTGGAAGGCTATGTAAGTCAACCATGATTAACTTCTGTGACACCACATGGAATGCTAGCTTGTCACCCATCAATGTTGATGCCAAAGATAAGTTAGCATGGTCATCTATCTACACAAAAACCATCACTCTACCTACGGAATTCCGTGTCACTTCTATCTAGCTTGACTTTTAACCATTCCATCTGCAAATATGATAATTTAACAATAATTTTTTGTGTGTTATATTTAATGAGCTCTTTCTTCTTGTCACAAAGTTCACAATTGTAACTTACGATTGATATCAAAACTACATTCGCCTCATTTTTCAAAAACAAAAAAAAAATCTTTATAAAAATCAAATCGTCGATATTTTATTCTTTTCAAAATGTTTTCACAAATTTTTGGGATCATTTTATTGAAAGTAAATTTTTCAAAAATTTTGTTCAAATTCAATGGAAAGATGTCAAATGAACTAGCAAAGATAGCTTTCAAACCCTAGGCTCAGTTTCTGAGAAACAATGTTTTCTTTGTTTAAAGTTTATAAAATTTGTTTGGATACAATGCAAAATCTCTTAAATTAGCCCCAGATAATTTTCAAGGTTTAATTGAAGGATCAGAGGGAGATGACAAAAACAAAACAAAATAAAATTTATCTAATCAGATCGCTCTTCAATAGCTATGGATCTAGCTTTTCTCCAAAATGCTCAACGATCCTTTGACTAGCGTCTCTTCAAACAAACTGCAATCTCTTATTTTTTTATACGAAGAATCCTTACCAACTACACCTTGCAATCAGTGGCGTAAAATCTCTAACATCCTTTATGATTTGAAATATGATAATAGAAATGATCTCCACTCATCTTTGGATCTACTGATCTTTAGACTTTCTTACCAGTTTCCTCTTTGAAAAGGACTATGATGGCTTTCTCTTGGACTTTGGCATCTGAAACAGAAAGCAACGATACCTTTACTAGCTGCAGCTTTATCCTTTTATGAAGACTGCGATAAGCTCTGGCTGACTACCCCTTTTGAAATTGGTTGCGATCTGTTTGAGTGCCCTCCTTAATGGTCATCTTTGCTTCTACGAACAACTACTGGTAACAACAATAGGTTTATAACCCTTAGTAGAATAAACCCTTACCTTCTGCCAAAAACTGCGAACCCTTTTGAACAATGACTTGACTTGGGCAATATTTTTCTTTCTTACATAGTCATTAGCAACCTCTTTTGGATTTGTCTAGTGATAGATCTCTTTTTAACGTCTTCCTTCTAACCTTCTTTCTGCTTTGACAGCAGCTTCGAGGGATATGTCTTGTACGACACTCCTGTAGGAATGCAATGGTAGGAGAAAACATAAAAACTTACCCAGAAATGAATACCTTGATATTTTAAATTAATTTAATCAAAATAGTTTTAATAACAACTATCATTGCATTCTCCAAACATAGTGAGCTTTAGACATACACCATTACAACCTCTTGACATTGACTCCCATATAGATAGACACCATTACAACCTCTTGGCATTGACAATTAAAGGACTTACTGAGCTTCTGCTCCTACAAACATACTGCATTACATTCACAAAGTGCTATTGCTACAACTTCTCATAACTTTTGTCAACCATAACACCATTGCTAATTTACAGCTCTTAAGAGTTAGACTCTTGAGAGTGGAAGCCAAAATGTAAGTATACAATTTTTAGAGAGTTGAGTATCAATGCAGGACAAAAAAATGAACCTAAAATAATATTTTACTTATCACCCACAAAGCGTGTGAGGCCTGCAGAGGAGTTAATGAGATGTCCTTTCAAATCTTCTCAAATATTTTCAAGATCTAACTCCTTCATTTATCTTCAATACTGTTTCAATGTTGATATAGTGAGGACAGCTGGAGTAGTTGGGATTATATATCCAAAACTCCTTGCCAAACTTTCAGATACGCGCTTCTTGCATCTGTTCTCTGTATAGCAATTTTGGTGACTCCTCTTCAATCGGCTTGTTCTCCTGCAGACATTTCTTGCAAACTTTGCTCCAATCGGTGGGGACAATCTCCCTTGGTGGCTTGCAACAGCTATCTTTTACAACAATTTTAGGGGATTCAGTAAACAAAAAACAGTGACCTCTCCTATTAGCAGCAAAGTAAATGACAACAACTTTGCTTTATATTTTATGCGACTTCTTCAAGCTTTTTTTTCGGCTCCTCTCAAATGAACAGCTTCTCACGAATTTGCTTTTCTTTGACTGGCATCACACTTTTGACTCTCTTTCAAGCAGCAACTAACAAAGCAGCGATCTCTTCTTTGACTGCCATCTGCAAACAACCAAACCTCATCTCCCTTGGTGTTATCCTAGATCTGATACCAAATGAAGGATCAGAGGGAGATGACAGAAACTAAACAAAATACAATTTATCTAGTCATACTGCTGCTAACATAAACTTTATTGATCTCAAAACAAATACAAATACATATTCAGAACTCTGCTGATTCTTTTGTGATCAGAGATCACTATCTGATGATTCTTCAGAACTCTGCTGAGTTCTTTTGTGATCAGAGATCACCATCTGATGATTCTCATAGCTCTAGGAAACTTCATTTATAGCAGAAGGATAGCGCTGAAGATAACATAAGATAAGCTATTCATAAATGAAACACTGCCATATCAATTGTTGCAGCTGCGCTAGGTTTAATTTCTGAAGAGAGGCATGTGAGAGCATTTATCTGGTAGTTGGGATTACAGTTTCCAACATTAATATTGTTTAAAGTTTATAAAATTTGTTTGGATATAATGAAAAATCTCTTAAATTCACCAAAGACAATTTTCAAGATTTTTTTACCTGAAACACAAATGGAAATTAGAGAAATAATTTTTAAATCCTGAAGTTAATTTCTGTAAAACAATATTTTCCTTCACGAAACAGTTTTGTGTACACAAACAGAATGGTCGGCGAAAAAAATTGATGAAAAGTAAAAATTCTTTGCTTCAAATCATGACTAGAAAGATTAAGGAAATTGATTAAAAATTCTTTGCTTCAAATCATGACTAGAAAGATTAAGGAAATTGATTCCTATACTCGCTAGCTAAAAGTTTTTGCAACTGAAGAACTTGATAGATAGAAAAAAAAGAATTTGCATAATAATTTACTTGGCTTTTTCAAATTTTCATAAAATGAATTTGAAGAAAATTTTCTCAACTTGGTAGTTAGAAGAAAAACTTGAAGAAAAACTTGAATAATATTTTAATGTGTTACAATATTGCAAACAAGCTAAAGAAGTTTTCTTAAGTGCGACAGTACCGAAAAAGATTGCAAAGATCTTCCTAACGTTCAGAAAATATTACTTTATGGGGACTGAGAAGGACAAGCATCCATTGCCACGCAAGACGAACTGGAACCTGTGCCACAGCGGCGAGGAGATTGCGTTGTTGGCGTGTTGCATCGATGTCGCCTTGGCGATCGGAAGAGGGGGGAAATCTGACTCATCACAATAGGGGAAAGGAAGGTAGGGGAACTGCATCTGAATGATGGATCTGTCGAAGTAGTAAAAGGCGCGATGCACGTCGTGGATTGTCAGGCCGCCTGCCGCAAAGATGTCCGGGTGGGAGACCACCACGGCGTCTAACGCCACGGTGCTGTTATTGGTGTGCACAGCGGTGACGACCAAACCCTTGCCGTCAAGACGAGTGGGTAAGCAATCGTCAGCGGTGAGAAGCTGAAGGTCTTTCCAGAGGAGCATTTCGGTGGGCGTGCGTTAACGGAGGAGGTTAATCATGAGCCAGGAAGGTAGTGTGGTGTTCACCACCGCCGGGTCGTTGCAGGGCCGGACGGGAGGACCTCGACAATTCGAAAGCCGCGACCATGATGTGGTAGCCTGCGTTTCTCAGGGCTGCACTAGCATTCGTCACCAGCGGGTCAGCGGACGGCGAGTCCCACATTCTTGGTGGTTTCAAGGAAATCTGTGGGGGATTCGATTCCGGGATCCGCTCCATCCTGCCTTTTCCTGAGACCGATACTACTATCGCCAACGCCATTGACACGAATATAGAAAGCAGGCTGCTTCCGCAAGGCATTCTGATCCGAACCAGTTAATATATGCTTCTGCAAAAAGAAAGAAACTAGCACTCTCGGGAACAAATGCAAGATAACAAGACTACGTAATAAAAAATTGATTGATTCTTGAATCTTGAATCTGTTTCTTGATTTTTGAATTGAGGTTAAAGTTCCCGCAGATCACCTTCTCCGGTTAGATCTGGACGATCGCCTTCTTCGGATAGATCTGGACGAGTTTGAAGACCCCAACGACAGCGAAGTGCAGTCGTCAGATAGAAAAGAGAGATTCCTGCAGGTTATCGTAATTTGAGCAGGAAGAGCTTCTAATCCGGCTGTGGCTATACAGCCCCAAGAATGCACCCTCCCATCCTTGCCCTTGCCCCCATCCACCATGCATCATACGACGACCTACAAGACAGCAGTGTCTGAAGGCTTGCTGTCCAATATCCACGCCATTTAATTTGGCATATCGACGTTAGTTAATTATTGACTAAACCCAGTTAGCTATTCAGTACACCAAGTTAATTATTGAGGACGCCAGCTAAACACTAGATAACTTTTGCCAAAACTGTGCATACATTTTTTAATAACCGCCTTTAGAAACTAAAAATATCTATGCACCTATTCATAGAAAATGTCTCTTTCTATCTTCGCTTTCAGTATCTGGAAGCTTTTGTGACCAGAATATCAAATTATTGTGCTGGAGGGAACTGAAAACGGTCAACATGTAAGATATTTGTCTTTCCTTTTGATGTTCTTCTGTATTTATCATTTAATTTATATCTCATTCTGTTTTTTAGCATTGTAAGTAATATTTTTGTCGGGGGATGTCCACCAAATTTTTTTTCATTTTTAGCACTGAAAGGAATTGGGCCAACTCAACCCGCCAAGTTTGAATTGTATATAATATTGAGAGAAAGATCTCTGGCCGTTTTGAACAGAGGAGAACTTAAATGGGAATTTTGGGGTTTTATGTTGTAGTTGAATTCTTTTTAAGCAGTGGGGACACCAACGCAAATAAATTCCAGTCAAAATAATTCATCGGGACAGTCTCAATCTGGTAAATGTTTGATAAGGCTTCTGTCTGTTTTTTCTAATGAAAACTATCTATACTTCTTCACAGAACCAAATGCATTGTTTGAGGAAAGAGAATTTGGTATCATTGGATAACGTTGCGATGTTTTGAGGGCTGAGATCTAGAACTAAATTCAAGAAAAAATTTCTTGGAGGATTGATATAAGTTGGTTTTGCTGAGGATGGGGGTGGAAGGAGGGAAGAGGGCGAGGAAGAAGGCTGGAATGGTGTGAGCGTTGGTAATCTAGTAGGGAGTTGTCGACATGGGTGTTGATGAAGGTGGCTCAAACAGGGGATCATGTGATTGTTGTTCAAGTGCTTCCATCTCCCGCTCGTATGATATGCCTTGTCAGCAATCTATGAATTGTAGATGCGATATATTGTCAGTCTGGCTACTCGTGATCAGATTGACTGTTCTGTGATGTTCTAATGTTGTAGTTAGATTTATAAAATGGTTGTGAACTCTTGTTATTGTTCAAGAATTAATGAGGTATATATGATATAGAACAACACTTGGTTAGGTCACGTGCTATAAAAATTGGATTTACTTCATATCACACTGATCAGTGGTTAGACATTGCTCACAATTGTTAGCAAATTTACAATTGGATTTACTTTATATTATGTTTTTCTTTCTTTGATTAAAACATTTTATCTCAGTCACAATTTTAGATCTACATCTGAAGTCATGAAAATCTCCTTCATATCTGTAAAACTAAATTAAAGGATTATATATTTCAATTTTCTTAAGAATTTTCATATCAACAATAGTTGTTTGATAATGGATTTAATCTAAATATTTGTAATAAGGATTGAGGGCATATAGTTGAGGTTGATTCTATATAACTATTGATATTTATGGTAATCATTAGAGATTTTGATGATGTTCTCCACAAATCCTTTTGTGTGGTTGCTTTGTTTGTTTCTTGTAGAATTATTAAGCATGGCATTGTATTTCATCTAATGCTTGAATTTTTAGTGTAAATATTTTTTATTCTCTTTCATTAATATCATAGAATGGTTGGGGTTCCCCTAATTTTACATCCTTGTGCAATAAGATATACAAATTCAATGATAAGGATTATACCATTCCTTTTTCATATATGCTCTCTATTATATCTTGTGAACATGGAGATGGAAAAATGAGATATACATCCCTTAAGTTATATTAGGTCATGTGAACAACTTGTGTATTTTATTATATCAGGTGATGAGTGGATCTTCATTGGAATTATGCTTATGATAAGGTGATGCAGATGACAAAAATCCAAACAACACAAATTCAAAATTTGTAGTTAAATGAACTTCATTTTCTCATCCTCTCCCTGGCACAACTTCTCAACTTCCCTATACAACTACCTATGTTTCTTTTCTTCCATTCACAAATCTATTTCTTATAGACGCAAGCTCCCAAGCTATCTATTCAACATAGCCCCATCTATCTCACATATGGCATCTCATCTTCCACTCATACTATAGATACACATTCCTATGGTTTATTGTTTCTTTCAAATACCTTTTGACTTCAATTTTTCATCCTCTCCCTAGCACAACTTCTCAAATGGACTCAAATGGTAACTTTATGGCAATTGTGGCCATTTCCCTAGGTCATCAAATCAACCATGTGGCAGAGGCTATAAGAGTTTTTCAAGTTTTAAATTTAACACTTAATCTGAATATAAAAAATGTATGGCTTGAAGGGGACTCCAAAAACATCATTGACTGTCTTCTAGGTAGGATCCCCCCTCCTGGTCTATAAAGAATTGGATTGAAGAAGCAAAATCTATTTTAGAAAATTTCAATAAAGTTAAAGTATCCCACGTCTACAGGGGAAGCTAATAGTGTGGTAGATTACTTTGTGAATGAGGGGGCTAAGTTGGAAGGCCTGAACACATGGCATAATTTCAGGGACTTGGGAG
This sequence comes from Sequoia sempervirens, assembly GCA_007258455.2. Lineage (NCBI taxonomy): Eukaryota > Viridiplantae > Streptophyta > Pinopsida > Cupressales > Cupressaceae > Sequoia > Sequoia sempervirens. The sequence goes on from VDFB02281492.1 coordinate 978,369,366, forward strand.
CTAAAGTCAGGGCCTTAATAGATTATGATGTTACACATGGGAAAGAGGCAAATATATTTAATGATGATAGGGAAAGGGCTAAGTACATCAAAATCAAGAGATTTGAATGGGTCATGTCAAATAACTTAGCAGGTAAGAAAAAGTGGCACACTTTGTGGGTTCATTGTAATGGCTACATAAATTTGCAGTAGGTTTTTGGTACTGGTATAGACTGCAGTGAGGTGCATACGAAAATGGGGGCAATAGGAAAATAATTGATCCTAAAAGTTATGAAATGCACATGAGGAATGTTGAGGTCAGGAAATAGGTTGTGAGAGGTGGTTTGGTTCCATTCCTAGAAAAACTTCATGGGCCTGACCGTATGGCTACTGACTACTTTGAGAAGAACTGGAATAATGGAGAAATAATCCTCTTTGGGAGAAAAGTGAAACTGGATGAGAAAATCATAGGAGAGGTGACTGGAATGTCCACAAAGGGCATAAAGTTTTATCATGACAGAAGGTTTTTAGATGAGGTGGTAATCAAATTCCCTAAGAAAGATAAGGAGAAAATGAAGATGGTCAAAATTTCCAACAACTATTTTGAAATTGACACCATCAAGGTGCTTTGGAGAAAGGTACTTTGTGTCATAATGGAGTATATTACCTTGGATGGGAGATTCACCAGAGTTTATGGTCATCATTTTTCTATCCTTAACCGCTTCCTCCATAAGGTACATATTTCTCTACCTTATCATTTGTTTTTTTCGTTGAGTAATAGCCTTGAGTACCACAAGAAAAATCCCAGGTGATACCCTATTCTTCATCATGGTCTTATTAGGTTAATATATGAGCATTATCAAAGCCTATTGGATTTATCAAACTAGTTGCCTCCACGATGTCTGAGGATTATGATATAGATAGTGGAGGTTCAGAGAATCATTTTGAGCCTAACCCGGAGAGAATTGTTGAAGCTCATCTGTCCCCTATTCTGTCTAGTAAGAAAACTCATCTTTGTAATCCCTAGCTCACGAAAACTAACCCTAAGATTTACCTCGACTGCTTGGTTCCTTTAAATAATCCTGCTCTCAAGGGTTCCCCCACCAATAAGTTGGTTTCCTACTCTGTGGACTCTCTAGATTACAAAACTAAGAACCCTGGATCTAGCAGAAACTTTGTCTCAACCCCTCTTGCCTCTTTAAGAGATGATGGTACTAGATTTCCCAGCTCCCCTAACCTAGATGATATTAACCTCATTTTAGATTGGGAACAGTTTAGAGATATCCTTGCCTCTACTAGAAGTGGCCTTGCTGATATTTTAGGGTTATGAAATGGACCTATCAAGAAATTAATGATCTTAATCTCAGAAATAGGGTTCTAAATAGCGAGGTGGAGGAACTAGAATTGAAGTTTTCTACTCTAATCAATGAAGAAGGGAAACAGAAAAAGAACAATACTAGAACAAGAGATGATGACATTGAGGACAAGTATAAGACTTTGGAAGCTGAAATTGTTAAAATAAAAACAACATGAAAATTTTTGTGGAACAAAACCATAGAATGGCAAGGAACAATGCCATTATCATCAATGCAATGTCTGAAAAGTTGGAAAAGTTTCAACAGGGCTCGCTAGTTGTTGATCTAGAAGAGGACAATGATAAAAGCAAGAATGAGGACCAAGGAATATCGAAGAGGGCCCGTGCCAATCTTAAGAGGAAAGTGCCTCCTACTACCCAGATGGTCCAAATCTTAAAGAGGGGGGTTTTAGGAAATGAATGATATGGAAGTTGAGACAACAGAAATGTTAAAGTCCCAAGTTTAGTCATTGCTAGCATTTTTTCAAGTCTTTTTGGGTCTTGTCTGTGGCTCTTGTTGTGGCTTTGTCATTCTTTTGTCCTCTCTACAACCTCTCTATTTATGGGGTTTTTTATGTTCTTTTCTTTGGTTTGTAAACTTTGTGGTTTCAGGTCCCTGTAAAACCCATTTTTTCCTCTTTGAAAAACATTAGTTGTTTGTAATTCCATTTTGTTTATTTTGGTGCCCCTATCTATAATTTAATTCCAAGTATTCACTTACTTTACTTAGATTCACACATAATTCATTATTCAATTTACAAATTCAATAATTGATTATTCACTCTTTGTGACATCCACAACTTCCAAGGTCAACACATAATTGAACACACTACTACTTACTAGAGGACATCTATTCTTTCATAGATAATGTTGCAACTCTAAATGCATATTTTGGTAGGGTCTCCTCACCCAAGTTTTAAGCTTAATTACTAGAAGGATATTATTTACACATTACCTAAATCAATTTTCACCAATTATCACTTATTTGTAACTTACACATTCTTAACTTTGACTTAAATTTCAATAATCATGTTCTTTCACTTGTTTTAGTCTTAGATAAAACAACTCAAAGTTTTAGTAGTTGTTATAGTTTTATTAAGTTTAATATGTCATCATTTACTTGCAAATGTGTTTAATTAACTTTAACTTTCACCCTTCAATTCCATGTAAAATTTAGTTTTTACCTTTCTTCTAAATAGGATTTAATATACAACACAAGGTTTCAACCATTAGTTGATGTCCTTCATCATGCAATCTTATATACCAACCATAATTTTATTCACCTTAGAGTTTCAAACATTCAATAGTGATACTCTTTCTTATGTTGAATCATGATTAAGTATGTTTAGGAGGCTTATGTGTTACTTATGTTTGAGGTATGAGCACAAGATTGATTCTAAAACACCCATAAGTTGTATTTAAATATCATTACATAGATCCAAGAGTTATGTACTTCCAAAGTTATATTTAAAGTATTCTCTATACCCATCCTCTAGTTAACAATATAGGTTTTTCCAATGCATACATAACAAGAGTTATGAAGTTTCTTGTGTGAAACACTTTTTGAACATATAGTTTATTTCTAGGTACAACTTACAAAAGGCTTACTCTAACACCAAAATTTTACATGCAAGGCATATTTATGTGTGAATCAATCCTTCATTTGAAGGTGACTCAAGGGAGTTTTAGGATATTCTCATTACAACCTTCTTAATTGAGCTAATATTCCCTTAATTATGTTTCCTCCAAATTAGACATTAACCACATTTTCATCTCTTTCAATTAAACTTTGACTTTTAGGTTAAACCTTACCTAAGGTTTACTAAAAAGAATTAATAAATAGTCTCTAAACACTCCCTTATATTTTCTAAGCTTGAATGAAATGATTTTCTTTCTAAATTTAAACTATACAATCAATAATTTTTTTTTTAATTATCCAAGGTTATACTTTACTATCCACAATAATAACAATAATTCGACTCCTCTATTAACATTGTTAATGTCTTTTTTGGTGGAAGAATTTAGGTTCCTTTAATCACAGGTATTGAAGTAAATCATATTATTTCACTAACTCATCAAATCTCTAATCAATATTTAACAACCATTTTGTTGACGTGTTTTTTATGCACTTCTCAACATAGGTATTGCGTAGGTGCACTACCTCTCTTGAAAGACAATCTTCCACAATCAGATTGCAAAACACTATCCCAAGGTCTCTCGGATGTCAGGCCATGACAGTGCTTAGATACCTCAGTAGTTTGATGTGATTTACTGGAATCACAAGGCGGCCTTACCGAAAATACAAAGTGTGGATACAAAGCATGGAAATCAGATCTTGAAATGGAGTCCTTAGGATGGAAAGTTATTATACACTGGCTGTAGGTTCAAGCAGTGATCTTGAACTCCATTTAGTTGTTGGATTTTGCTTTACAATGTGCAATGAACCTTGGTATAGGTTAGTTACTAGAAAAGGGGGAAAGGGCGAAGGGGAGGAAAAGTTCCTAAGTCTGAAGCTTGCTATGAATAGTGACAATGGAGTTCCTGCGATAGACAATTCTTTAAAACAATATCCCACTTAACCAGGGATTTCACAGTATCATGGAAATTGTGCTATCTTCTAAGGGTTGCAGATATTTCATCCTTCATCCACCACATACATGTATGAATCAAAGATAAATGTTAGGGGCAGCTTTAAAATCCAGTCCAAGCTAGCTTTGCACAACTATCTACCTTCAGCAAACAGCAAAAAGTATGGACTAAAGGATCATCAACAAGGCAGGAATTTTCACAATCAGCCAATAGCATTCCTAAGATTTAACCAAAGAGAGGAAACAACTAATTAAACAACAATAAGATTTAAGTCAAACATATAACATTGGAGAATGAATCAAGCAACATGGGAGAAACCAAGAAAATGCACCAAGTCAATGCTATTTCTTATAAATTTCAGTAGCATGTCTTTACAACAACTCAACTCTCACCCTTGCAAATGAGGGGAGTGCTCTATTTATAGCTTTCAAAAAGTTAAATGAATGGCCAAGATCCATTCTCACTATGTGGCCCATATTCATTACAAAATAGGGTTTCACCTACTCCCAAATAGATTACAATTTAAAAATACATTCCTATCTTTTCCCTATTTCGTCATCTAGCGGATGACACTATAGCATTTTCGTCCTGTAGCTAATTATTGTTTCCTTTGCTATAGCTACTCTTCAGGGAGGTCTTTGTCTTTGGCTGGGCTGTCCTTCTGCCGTTCAGAAGCTGCGTGCTCTATGTACTTGAGGATGACCGTTTGGAGCTTGTCTATCACGAGGATTTCGCATCGTAATGCCCGATAGCTCCATTCCTTAGCGTTTTCCTCCAGCCTTTTCTAGTCTTCGTCATACTTCGAAACTTGGTCTCTGAATAGCTCTGATCGGTCGAAGGCGCAGGTAGCAAAACTCAGGAACTCGGTTGTGATTTCTCCAGCTGTCCCATCCTTCATCTTCTCCTGGAAGTATGGCTTGATCTTTTCTGGATCTATTTGTACCGTGGGCATATCATAGCCTGTCATCGGCTCAAGTTATTGGGCACATTCCGCCTAGATTTCTTTGATCCACTCAATATCTGGATCCACCTTGTTCAGGATTTGCTCCAACCTTTCCATCTAGTTGTCGAGGTCTCTGCGCCACACATCCACCAGCCAATGATCTTCCCTTTTTAGCCCTAGCTTCTCCTCCCCTGTGTTCTCAGGCATCTGAAGGATGGCTTCAATTCTCAGGAGGGTGGAGTCGTATGTTGTAGGGAAATTGGTGCAGAGCCTCTTTGTGATTTCTAGGGTCTGGATCAGGCCCAAGAACTTGTTGGCTGTCTGCACAGCCCTGCTGATTCCCATGTTTCTGACGTATGTGACCTGTCGGAACCAATCCTTAGTGGTTTTCTCCAAGTTCTTCCTTCTCTCCATCTTGTCTATCTGTTCTTTGGAGAGCAACTACAGTGTGGCTGCGGAGGTGGTAGGCAGGTCATCTACTGATGACCATTGCTATATGTAGTCTGTTAGGGCAGCAACCTACACCTTGAGCTCATCCTTGGAGACCTTGTCTTGCTTTATTAGGTGCACCACTGTGGCCACTGACTCCTCAAGGTGCTCGACCTTTTGCTCCCTGGTTGCTGTCCCCAAATCAATGGTAGAGATATTATAACTCACCCTTGCCTTGCCAATAGTAGGCATTGTAATTTATGCCACTCGGGAACCAGAAGCGTCCATTGTTATCTTGGATCAAACATTGAGCTTCTTCTCTTTCTTTGTCGTGATAAGGGATCGAGCCAAGACGGCCTCCAACCTCGCCCTTGGGTCCTTCAGCATAGGGGTCCTCTTCTCAAGTTATTTCTCCAACCAATCAGGCATAGCAGATTTATCCTTGGGTGGATCATGGCCGCCCTCACCCTTCTCCGTCAGAGGCAAGACTTCTGCCTCCCTCTCCCTTTGGGGTTCTCCCTTTTCTTTGGTAGCATCCTCCTCTTCGTCGGAGTCGCGAATGAAAATGAGGCATTTGACGGGTAGCTTGGTGGATGGCTGTCGGGTGGGACTTTCTTCTTTTGCTGCCTCTTCTTTTTTCTTCTCTTAAGTAGCCTCGACCTCAGGGCTCTTGACAGCATGGGTCTCAGCCACAGATAGATCCTTTTCCGACTGTTCCTTTGGTGGCTGCCCTCTTCACCATGTGGTGACTCTTTTGTCTGCGCCCCAATATTCATCAACTGTCGCGCCACTTCCTCTTCAAGGTCCTCATCAAAAGTCTGGATGATTTCCTTTGCACCTAAGCCATCCTCTTCATCCCCACTCTCGGAAGAGCCTGTCTCTTCACCCTCATAGACCACCCTGTCAATGGTTCGGTGCTCGTGATACTCATCAGCCTCCTCCTTGATAGGCTTGGAGGCTTCCCGTTCTTGCTCCTCCAACTCCTTCGAGATTTGCATTGTAGCTTCCATAGCTGGCGGTCTTGTTCACAGTTGTGAAGGCTGAGCAGTCGCAAGGGCTTGGGCGAGGGCTGCTTGGAGAGCTGGATCCATTAAGATTTGTGAGAGCTCAGGGGGAAGGTTTTGCATGTGCCTAGTAAGAGTTTCGGGCATAGTGGCAAGGGCAACAGGTGACGTTATTATTGCCAGAGGGAGTGATGTGATGGGCAACATAGCAGTAGAAGAGGAAGGGGGAGTGGTCATGCAAGAAGAGGAGTCAACGTTAATTATTGACTTGGCCAGGGGTGAAGGGGCAAGATGGACAGAAATGTCCACCGCCGTTGGAGATGCGGTGACCACAGGAGGGGCAGGGAGAGCCAATGGGGGCTGCAATTCTGTCGTGCCCGCCATCTGCCTGAGCCTTTTGGGAGATGAGCCTCCTGTTTCTATCTTTGCTTGCTCCTTGGGATCTGTAGATTACGCGGTCTCCATTCCCTTTCTTTTCTGGGACCTGGTGACTGGAGGAGACTTGGAGGTCTCACCAGTCGACGTGGTTACAGTGACGTCCTCTGTGGCACTTGGCTCATTTTTCAGCCCCTCATATGTCAGGACCACCCCTTGTTGCTTCAGATATGCCACTTGCCCATCGACCCACTCCTGGGTACGAGTTATGATTGGCTGGGTGATCGTGTCCAGGTCATCGACCTCCTGTTCATCCCAGTCGATTGATGGTATTGGCAGGTTGGCGACTGCAGGGTACCTCGGGTGCATGATCGTGGACTCATCCTCTTGGACTTGGTCCGGTACCAGGAACAGTTGCACTATTCTTAGGAATAGTACCATCATGCGAATGTAGTGCCTCGCGTGCACCTCCTTGTCCTCTTTGTAGTCGGCCCAGAAATCTTCAATGTGGTATTGGTGGGCATATGCCGGTCCTAAGGCCTTCCTAATGTGGCCGTGAGGGTCCATCCATGGGCGCGCGGTGTACTAGTCAAAATGATATTCCTTAAGCTCCTTCTCAGAATTACTGGCGCATTGAGAAGTCTGTAATCGGTACAGGCCCTAGCCAAGGGTCATGGGATAGGAGATCACTGCTACATGCTTGTTGCCGAAGATTGCTTGGATGTGTTGGAATTGCCGAGAGAGCTTTAAGAGGATGATCCTGTCATTTGGGTACCGAGGTAATCTATTCGGCCTTTCGGTGAAACCCTGGGCCCGGATGTAGGTGAACTTGGGGAACATGATAAACAAGAAGGCATATTCCTTTAAGAGTGCCCTGGCGGTCTGGGAGACCCTCCTCTCGAAATCTCCAGTGATCAATCTGATGATGTGGCCAATGAAGGCATCATTGACCCAGCAGTACTCCTTCTTGATGTTGCAGTACTAGAGTTGTGGATATTTGTCAAATGGCTTGAGCCCTCACTTATGCCCCTGATCGGGTGCCACAAATAACCTACTGTATTGTCTCTGACCTGCCAGGGAGTACACTAGGTAGGAGGTCATGTAAAATCTGGAAGTCTTCTTCACGTTAACAAACTGCTCGTGGAAGCAGTCACTAATGATGCCTACCCAGTAGAAGAAGACCTTGTCGTGACGTCCTCATTCCCCTGCAGGATCTGTTCAATGTAATATGCCATCCACTCCTGGAAGTAGGCGACCGTTGGGAGACCTCTAACCCTACTCAACAAGGTTACCAAGTCGTGGTAATCCTCGTGGAAATCGCTATGGAAGAGTTCATGGAGAACCTTCGCAGCACTGCCCCGCTTTTCCTTAAGCCAATAGAGGCTTATTGACTTCTTGTACCCTCCCAAATTAGCATCCCACGCCGCCTGGCACTCTTCCAGTGTGGGGACCTCCATCTGTTGGAACGTGGGAATATGGAATGTCTTAGTGATTCCTTCTGGAGACATGTCTGGAAGGATATTCCCTTCCTTGTCCATAATTGTTCTGGTGTCTATTTGATAGGCTTCTCGGCAAGCCATGACTAACTCAGGTACCACCAAAGAGGGAGGGAAGCTGACGGCCTTGGCTATTCCACATTGCCGTATTAATCTGGCATTTTTTGTCATCGAGTTAACCTTGACTCTCTGAGTGAATTCATCTATGCCAACCTGGCCAATGTTCGTATTCAAAATCTCCTTCTAGTCCGTTGAGACCTTTGAGTGGAGCGGCTCACCCTGGAACTGATACTTCATCTAATCTTTGTCTTCCTTGCCCCGAGGGGTTCTCCCTAATTTCTTGCCTTTATCCTTTTCGGCGGAAGCCCCTGAAGTTTCTGCAGTTGATTCCATATATTCTGTAAGCAAGGGAAAAGTCAGCGCAATAAAACATCAAAAGTGCTCATGTTAGTCCATATCTCAAAGATAACACCTAAATAATCAATCAAATACGCCATAAATCTTATCTCTAAATGTTATTACTTTTCGTTTCAGGGCAACTGGAGAATCCGGGCCCGGAGGGCCGGACTTCCCTGGCAGGAATGCTATCTGGAAAGGGAAAACGTAGCTGATAGCTCACGGAGACCCTCTTTGGCTGAGTTTTAATGTTTCGAGGAGCTTATGATGAAGAGGGCCAAAAATTAGCATGTGGGTCGAGGTCAGTTTCCGAATTTGGACTTGTTTGGATTGATCTAGGGGCCTTCGGAGGTTTTAGGTTGGGAAGCCGCCAGGTGATGGAATTTGGTGTCAGCGAACAGCGGACGGAAACCTAAAGGCGGAAGCCCGGGGCCCGGCGCTCGGACAGCGAAAGGACGACCAGCATTGAGGTATTTCGCTTTGGGGGCTCGGGTCGGCGAGGCCAGGAAGGCGCTCGAACTTAGCCGTTCAGGATAGCAATCCTCACATGGAAGTCTAGCGAGGGAAGCTCGGGGATGAAAGCCTAGCAGCAGATTTGGCGTTTGTGAACTAGATGGCACCTGATAGGTTGGGGCCCGAAAGGCGGAGCTCTGAGTAGGAATTTTCGTTAGCAGCGATGAGCGAGTGGCAGACTTCTGAGGGCGGAAGTCCAGGCACCGGTGCCTGGAGGCCAGGGCGCCAGAGGGCAAAAGGCGGGGCAGGAGTTTCAGCGGGAACATACGGCATAATGAAGCCTGGGGCCCGGCAACCGGGTAGACAGGGTGGACATTCCCCCATCAGTAGATACGTGGACTTCCGTGGACGGAAGTCCGAAAGCTGGGCCCCGGGGACGCGCAAGCCGCCGTCACGAAATAACAAGCCCTGCCGGCTGTGACAAGGCTGGGGCCTGGGTGGTGGGCGGCATAGGAAAATTTTGGAAAAAACTTCGCCATGGAGAATGGTGGAAATTTGAACACAGAAACCCATCATTTGGGGCCTGAGGCTTAAAAAGACGGATAGATTTCTTTTGCCAAAGTTTCAACAAGCAAAAAAGTCTGCGGAGCTGGAGGGACGGGGCATCGGGCGACGCTCGCTGTCACGGAAGGCAAATCTCCCATAGAACCCCGAAGACGGAACTCCAGGGTTACGGGCCCAGGGAGGCCAAAGGACGCCGGCATGGTTTAGAGTTTTCACAGCGAAGCAGAAACCGGGACCCGGCAGCCGGGGAGGCAGGGTCGATTAGGCAGTTTGGGGCACGGTGAAATATGAAAGGCATCCCGGGGATGGAAGCCTAATGACTCGGGCCCGAAAAGGAGGATCGCTGCCGGCATGTAACCAAAATTCAAAATTGGACGGTGAAAGCGGGTCCCAGGCCCGAGGAGGCCAGTCGCTGTGTGCGAAGAACAACTGCCCCATAGAAAAGCTCTGAATCAGCGGCAAGCACCTTTCATAAGGTTTCATCAATTTTCAAGGTGTGGGTTTGGTGGGCCACTCGTTGTTCTATCATATTAAACCTTCCTATCAATTTGTTCATTTGATTAAATCTTTGGAAATCACGAAAAAGATGTGCGGGATAGCAACCGATGACCTACCTCGAACACGCAGAGCGGGGAGATGTGGGATCTGCCGGGGGTTGGTGAAATGATGTTGAGGCCAATGATTGCGATGCAGTCGAAGGCGATGGGCTCCAGATGATGGCTTCCGTAATTCGCTCCAATCCTGATTATGAAAATGACTTGCGTGGGTTGGGAATTTTATACACTATCCGCCATTAATACCTGCAATAAATACTCATACGACCACGGGAAAAGTCACTAGATTTGAATTTAGGTCGGTGGCGGCAGCGGCGATGCTGGGACCCGGCAGCGGGAAGACGCGGCGTGACGGCCGCCATTTGATTTTTGGCAACTTTGAACAGCGACGGTGAGGAGCGGCCCAAGACCTAGAGGGCGGGAAGCCAGAAGGGATCCATCATTCCGGATGGCGGAACCGTCACGGAATTCCGAGAACAGAACTCCGGACGGTTGGGCCCGAAAAGGTCGACAGCAGCAGCTAAAACAAACCACGATGGAAAAAACCAGGTGGGGCCGGAGGAGCGGGAGGCCACCGGAGGCTCGCCGTCGCGGACGGCCAGCCCGGGACGGAAGTCCGGAAGTGAACTCCCGGGGTCCGGGGCCCGAAGGGGCAGGCGCCGCCCCCAAAAACTTGTGACGAATTTTGGATGGAGGGCGGTAGGGCAGACCCCGAGGGGCGAGCAGACAGCTATCGAATGCCACGAAGGACAGCGATTTCAAAGGGGAAGCCCGAACAGAGAACCTCGGATGCCCGGGCCCGGAGGGGCCCAGGGCCGTTTTAGGGCCAAAATACCAAAGGGATTCCTTGAGGCCCCGGAAGGCAGCAGAAAACCAAAAATGGAGGCATGATCAATTTATGATGGAACCTTGGAGCAACATCGATCATGCAAAATATCAAAAAAAAGGGGCACGCAAAATGAGGCAGCCCCAAAATACTCGATGAGGCGAAAGAAAAGAGGGTCCCCGTTCCAAACGGGGCGTGTGTGCTAAGGGCACAACAAATGGCGACTCCGCTGGAGAACGCTCCGAAGCATTCTAGGGATAAATATTCATTAAGGACCCAGAATCTCTGGTTTCGCAGACCAGGAGCAGCTTCCAAAGATGAATCTGGGAGAACAAGATCCTTAATTGGGTCAACTTACAGGATATCTCAGAAGTGTGTGTAGTGAATTCATTCCTTTCCTAGGGATAGCGACCAGGGTTACCAATTCAACCGAGTGAGCTACATAAATCGCCTAACACCAAAAGTAACCTGGACATTGCCCCGCTGCCAGCCAGGGATTCATAGCCCCGACGGGGTTGTCGCTACAATTTTGCGGGTATAGCTCTACTATCGGCCAGGCGTCCATAGCCCCGGTAGAGTTACCCGAACACCCACATGGTCATTTATTTCTTTTTTTTTTCAGAATTCATTTTTTTTTTTGATATTTCACTTCTCTTTTGCCATTTAGTTTGACTAGGTAAGCAGTGAAGCCTACAATGGGTTTGAGACTGCAGTGGTCACTGGAGCAGACTTAAGATTTTTCACTCACTAGGGTGTCATAACAACCATAGTATGGTCCTTCAGAAATTATTTATTATGTAATTTGTGCGAGATCCGAAATGTGGGTAAGAAGATCCAGCTAAGGGTCAAGTGCTGAGCAAAGTTCAAATAAGGAAATCATTCACAGACAGCTTCCAAAGACCGATAATCTAGAGTGAATGTTTAGCCAAAGAACACAGAGAACGGACAACAAAGCAAACCGCTTGCCAAGCAAGCACGACCACCACAAAGGAGCAGAAAACATCTTTCGACACACAACTGTTGGGAGGGAGAAAACAAAAAGCGACGGAACAAAACACAGACAAGCAAGAAAGCAACTACCCTAACCTATGTACAAGTATTTACAATGAAGAGCTCGAAGGAGCTCAAGCCTAGAAGTAATGCTTCAGGTGATACCCATTGACTGGCAATGGGACGTTCTCACCAGTTAAGGTCTTTAGGCGAAAGGCATTATCTCCCAAAATCTCAGCTATCTGAAAGGGGCCAAGCCAAAGCTTGTTGAATTTGTTGTGTCCCCCTTTCTTCTCATGAGCCTTGTCCCAATATAGGACCAAATCTATAATTCTAAAGGCCTTGATTTTGGCTTGGCGGTTGAACCATCTCTTAACTACGCCCTGATGTTTGGCAAAATTTTCTATTGCGTGGTTTCAGACTTTCTCTAAATGCAAGAGCTCAGCTAACTGAGCTTCCCTACGATCTCCTCCCTCATAAAAATCGTTGATGAATTTAAAAGTAGAAATCTTCAGATGAATGGGGAAAATAGGCTCTCGGCCATAGATAAGGTGGAACGGAGAATCGCCAAGGGTAGCCTTGTGGCGAGTGTGATCAGCCCAAAGGGTGAAACAAAGCTGGGTATGTCAGTCCTTGGGATTCCTATCTAGCAGCCTTTTGATCATAGTAATCAGATTTTTGTTCATGGACTCGCCAAGGCCATTGCCCTGAGGGTAGTAATTGGATGAGAATTTAAGGGCAATCCCATAGTCAAACGCCCAACTAGCAAATTTTAATGAAGCAAATGCGGGTCCATTATCATATACCAAAGCATACGGACAACCAAAGTGATTTAAAATGGAACTTTCTAGGAAATTAGTAACTACTTCAGTCGTGCATTGCTTACATACTATTACTTCCGTCCATCTAGTACAATAATTAGTAGCGGTAAGAATGTACCTATGTCCCGCAGATGATGGAGGGCTTACTGGACCGATGAAGTCGAGACTCCATTGCGCAAAAGGCCTTACCTCCAGCACGGGCTACAGTGGGATAGTGACATTCCTCTCCCTAGTGGCAGCGGTCTGGCATGTGTGACATGAACGAAGATGGCAATGGGCATCTTTGAAGATAGTTGGCCAATAATACCCTGCTCTCAATATTTGATGTGCCGTGGAGGAACCAGAACCATGGCCAGTGCCAAATTTATTATGAAACTCCTTTAGGACGCGTTCTGCTTCTTCCTTGCCCAGGCATCTCAGATAAATGCCTTCATGGTTCTTCTTGTAGAGAATGGAACCTTGTAGTATGTAGCTATTACTTTTTAATCTCAGGGCCCACTTCTGGACCCCTTGCAGGTGCGGCGGACACTTATGATTCAGTAGATAGTAGACAACATCTTGGTACCATTCTCCCGGGGAGACATCTTCGAGCTGGTACTGCTACACCATGAGTTCAGGTCCAGCCTCTGCTACTGTTTCGGCAATTGTGTGGGTGAGTGCTTGCCCTCTCACCAATTTCATCGGTTGGATCTCCATATCATACTCTTGTAGCAGGGTGACCTAGTTAGCCCTTCGTTTGCCCAATTCATTTTGCATGAGTAGTTTCTTAACTGCTGGGTCAGGGACAATGGCGAACACCTTGTTGCGTAGAATGTAGTGTCTAAAATTCTTCACCCCTCTAAACAGAGCGTATGCCTGCTTTTTAATGTTGTGGTAACGCAATTCGACATCTTTGAGGGGAGCACTCATAAAGGTGATTGGATGCTCGTTTCCCTCATCGTCCTTCTGGGTCAACATGTTAGCACACTAATGTTCTGAAGCAAATGTATAGATGTAGAATGGTTTCAGATAGTCTGAGCTAACTAACACAGGGGCCTCAGTAATGGCCCGTTTGATTTCTTCGAAGGATTGTTTGGCATCAGGCGTCCATTCGACTTTGGCGTCTTGTTTGAGCATGGCATTGAGAGGTTTCACAATCTCCACAAAACCTGTGATGAATTTCTAGACAAAGTTGATCTTTCCGAAGAAAGATTTTAATTCTTTCTTGCTGCCTAGGGGATGAATTTTGAGTAAGGACTCGATGTGCTCTGGATCAATGGAGATTCCTTATTTTGAAATGATGTGTCTGAGCAGCTTGCCTTCAGTCACTCCGAAAATGCACTTCTTGGGGTTGAGAGAAACCCTGAACTCTCTGCATCTCTGAAATACCTTGCATAAGTCAGAGACGTGATCACCCCGCTTCTTAGAAAATATGGTCAAATCGTCCATGTAGATGATTATGCACTTGCCAATTAGATCTTTGAAGGCGATATCCATGGCGCGTTAGAAAGTGGCGCTGGTGTTGATGAGCCCGAAAGGCATCCTTCTGTATGCAAATGTCCCCCACTTAGTGGTGAATGCTATTTTGTGACGATCCTGATATTGTACCATTACCTGGTTATACCTGAAGTATCCGTCGAGGAAAGACATCATTTGGGAGTCATTGACGATTTGCAGCACCTCATCTAGTGAAGGTACTAGATAGTTGTCTTTCTTTGAGGCACAGTTTAGATTGCAGAAGTCCACACACAATCTAATCTCTCCATTCTTTTTCTTGACCGGGACCAAGTTAGCTACCCACGTGGAGTGTCTGACTGAAAAAATGATTCTAGCTGAGAGAAACTTTTGTACCTCCTTGTAAACGATAGGTTCCAGCAAGGAATTGATAGGGCGCTGCTGCTGGCGCAATGGCCTCACTTCTGTCTTAAGAGGGATAGTGTGTGTAATGACAAAAGTGTCGTAAGTTTTCAAATCTTCATAGCTCCATGCCACCACATCGTGGTATCTTTGCAATGCATCTGTGATTCCTTCTTTTCCTCAGGCATGCACACTTTGCCAATAAAAACATTCTTGGTCCCCTCAGCTGTCCCAAGGTTATGAGTGTCACACTGGTTGCTTATAGTCTCCTTTTTTTTTTGCCGATCCTGATCTCTAATCTGATCCAAGTCAAAAATACGTTCTAACTGAACCATGCCTCTGGGGATCGTATTGGTTTTGAGGTTGATGACCCCCTCTATGTCTAATTGAGGCTCTTGTAGATCAGTTTCATCAATTATTTGAGCTGCCAAGACATCAGAGCTTGTGATGAACTAGAGGATATGCTTGTCGTCATTGAAGACTTGTAAATAGGTAACATTATCTAGGACTGATGGCATGGATGTTAGTTCAACAGTGAATTTCTTAAGCCCAAATAAAAAGAGGGGTTGTAGCGTGCTAGCTGTTTGAGCTAAGGCATCAGTCGCACGATTCTGAGCACGAGGGATCAATTGTATATTGAATGCATCTAGGCCCTCTAAGAGATCCCAGACTCGATGCCTGTAGTTTGTGAGTCTTTGATCATGACAAGAGTACAACTTTCTGACCTACTAAACTACAAGCTCGGAATCTCTAAAAACTTGTAACACTTTTACATTTTTCTTCAAGGCCATAAGAAGGCCAAGGACTAAAGCTTCATATTCTGCTACGTTATTGGTGCAATAGAACTGTAAACGGTGGGAAACGAGAAATGTCTTATCTGTTGGGCTGATGAGTTCGAACCCAGCTCTAGCTCCTTGCCTGGACTTTAACCCATCAAATCGGAGCATCCAACATGCGGAGGATCCCTTATCTTCATATTTGATTGAGCTTCTATCCCCTTTCGGTTGGACGACCGGCCCTGTGATCTCAGAGAAATTCTTTGATTCGGGGCAATGATCAACATGCGGTTCCATTGGTGTCTCTTTTGGCATTTTTGTTTGGGGGGTAGTTGATTTTCTAACATGTGCTACCGCTGCTTGACACAAGCAATAATCAAACTCAGAATGTGCAACATTGTGAACCTTGCACCAATTTGGCAACAAGATATCTTGGAAATTCATTCGAGCTCCTAGGCTAAGCTGATCTCTTGTACACTTCTCCATGAATTCCTGGAAGCCATTAAGTAATCCCTAGTTGTCATCCTTATCTGGTTCATCATCAGCTTCTACCAATGTTTCTGTGTCTGGGGGAATTTGTGTGGAATCTATCAAGGGACTAAACAACACTAGTAACACTTCATTTGCATGTCCTTCTTGAAGCTCAACCTCATTTTGGTAGGCAAAAGGGCAGTAATTCCCTAAATCAGTCTCGGCGAACAACACCTCGCTGAGATTATTGTATTTCGTGATCATGTATTTCATATCGGGTTCGCGGTCGATACAGATTTGATTTGGCAGCCCCTTCCACGGTAGCCACATGTGAGAAAGGTCCGTAGCGGTGTATCCATTCAGTGCCTTAGTGAATTCCCTTCCCAAAATAATTCTATATGCATCAAGAATGTTAGCCACTTGGATATCAATGACCTGTTGTATCTATGGATCTATGACAATCTGCATCAAGATACGGTTTATTTCCCCCACGATGTTGATCTCTGTTTTGTCCAGCTGGGTGACTTTCCTCTTTGAAGGCGTGGGAGTGATGCTAAGAGCCTTGTATACTACCAAGGGCATGACATTGGTAGATGCCCATGAATCGAGCAAGCAATTATGCAAATTTTTCCCAAAGATCCTAATGGTGGTTAGGAAAGGGGGAGTTTTCGGTCTCCCTTGAAGGATGCCCACAGGTGTGTCCATTTGAGCTATTTGACCTTTGTTCCTATCATTGCCTATATCTTTGGTTTGCTTAAATTGCTAGTCTTTAGAAAATTGCCTAGTAGCCCTTTCTGACTCCCTTTCAATTTGCTTACTTGCTGATTGATTTACGGGAACATCCTTCCTCCTCCTTATGTTATCTTATATCTCTGGTTCTTTCCTAGGCTCTTCAAAGGTTACCCTCTTAGCTGAGGTTTCTTGTGTTGTACTAGAAGATGGAGTCCCATTCAGAATCCTAAAAAAGACATGCCTCATGGTAGGAACTTTGAGTAATTCGAAGGCTGACAAACTGATTTTTACTTTCTTGAACTCTTCTGCTACATATTCGCCCATCTGCCTGATTTCAGAGCTAAAATCTTGGCCTAGGGCAAAACTAGGGGTTTGTACCTTCGTTTGTCTAGACGGATTTTGAGGTTGGCTTTGATGCTGATTTTGTGACTGATTTGGAGATCCATTCTTGTTGAGGTATTGGGTAGGTATATGAGGAAGCCCAGGGTTGTTACTGGCATTTGGATCAGGCGGGGTGGCAAAATTGTTTAGTGGGGTAGAAGTTGTAAAGGGTCCACCCGCTTGTCTACTCCTAAGGAAGTAGGGACTCGACCGTTGATGGAACATATGGACCTCATCTACAAATGATTCCTCTTCATCTACCAGACCATTATCTACTGAATCAAAGAGCTGAGCCAAGTTTTATTCATTACTTACCTCTCACGCTTCTTCATCCTCAATAGGAGTAGGCTCGACTTCGGGCTCATTGCAGTCACCTCACGGGAATGGCGATTGATTAACTACCAGACACGAGGAATCGTAGGGCTCAGATGGGATGATGTCCCTATAGTTGGCATTGTCGACTACATTTTAAACCTCCACCTAGAAAATTTTAGCAGCTGTCTGGAACTCGGGACAATCCAGCTCAGAATGTCTGCTGGTTTTGTGAAGTCGACACCATCTGGACAAAGCCGCTTCGGCTAGATATACACCGCTAGATGTCTTGTCATTGCTCACCGATTGATCGAAAGGCATAGGGACTCCTCTGTTATTGGGCCTGGTGTTCCATGTGCGATTCTGCCTCTGAGAAGGTCTCATTTCTGCATTCTGATTGGCGTTTTGCCCCCTCTCATAATTCTGCCTAAAGGAAGTGCCTACTTCACGATTATCTCTGCTATCTCTATTATCTTGGCTATCCCGGTTGAGATTGACCTGGAAATTACGCTCGAAGGCCTACAACTGGTTATTCTAGTTCTTCAGGTGTGTCATTTCCCTGGACATTTTCTTGATCATTTCTGTAAGTTCCTCTAGCTTGTCTTTCTTAGTTGCGTCCCCAGGCGATGGGGCTAGATTTTGGAGAAAAGCGGGCAGGGTGCCAGCTGATTTTGATAGACTAGAGGAAATTTCGGTATCAATAGGTACAATGGCGCCTGGGGCTATTGGGAATACACATGTTGTTGCGGAGCAACCTGAGAGTAGCTGTACTACTACTGGGGTTGTAGATAGGAAGGCCCGGGGGGCGCATAATTCAATGGTTGCTCAGGATGTGGCACCATAGGTAATTGAGGCACTTGGTTCATGAGAGGGGTTTGGTGAGAAAATGCTTGATTAAGACCCTGAATTTGCATCAGGTGGGCTATCGGCCCCAAAGAAGGTAGCGGGCCAGAGATATTCTATCCCAAGTCTACACTGGCGACAACGGCCTCTGCATAGGCGACAACCAAGGTAGCGGGTGGTGGGTGCATCCTTTTCACCAAGGCGGACGTGAGGTTGTCCAGCGCCGTGTAGTAGACCGGGAGGGCTGCCGCATCGTTATGGAGGTAGGGATCCTGAAGCCTTGTGTGAGCCCAATGGAAGTGGTTATTGAAGGAGCCAATAGGTTCGTTGACCTCACTTCTGACAGACATAAACTGTTGGTAAAGGTCCATGGGATTAATGGGGATCTTATATTTCTGTAGGAAGACATTTTTCATTAGGTTCCATGAGGTGATGGATCCCCTCGGCAAATTGATGTACTAATAGAAGGCCTCTTCCCCTAATGAATGCAGAAAGAGGCGATATGCAATGTCCTCGTGGTCCACTTGCATTTCGGTAATCACCGTCTCAAATATTTTGATATACTCCTCAACTGTTCTTTGTAGGTCATGCTGATGAAACTTTGAGCAAAAGCCCTCTGGATTCTTGGGCATATCATTATAGACAACAAAATGTATCGGCAAAGGGTTATGCGCTAACCAAGCCATGGAGGGTAGTGGAGGTGGCACTTGCTATTGGAAAATGAGAATTACAACAACAATCTGGGGTTGGCCTTGAGCTATTGCTGCCCAGACGGTGCCTTGGGCTAGAAGTGCCGAGAGAGGAGCAAACCCCTAGCTGCCAGAGGTGTGAGGTGCAAATGCAGTTTGGGATGGTTGGGTGGAAGATGAAGGCCAGCCAAATGAAGGTGAGGGTGAAATGGGGGCAGATGGAATGGAGGAAGAGGAAGGGGCAACACTACTTCCTTTTGCTCACTTTGCCCTCGTGGGAGGCTACAATTCTTCAAATTCTCCCTTGTTTGGTGTTGACCATAGAATTCGTTGGAATCTCTCCAGGGAGAATGATCTGATTCGATCCAGCTTCACTTTATTCTTCAACTTAGTATTCTCATTGTTGCCCTCCTTCTAGCGCCAGTTCTGTTGATGTATTTTTATGCACTTCTCAACACAGGTAATGTGTAGGTGCACTACCTCTATTGAAAGACAATCTTCCACAATCAAATTACAGAACACTATCCCAAGGTCTCTCGGATGTCAGGTCATGACAGTGCTTAGATACCTCAGTAGTTTGATGTGATTTGCTAGAATCACAAGGCGGCCTTACCAAAAATACAAAGTGTGGATACAAAGCATAGAAATCGGATCTTGAAATGGAGTCCTTATGATGGAAAGTTATTCTACGTCGGCTATAGGTTCAAGCAGCGATCTTGAACTCCATTTAGTTGTTGGATTTGGCTTTACAATGTGCAATGAACCTTGGTATAGGTTAGTTACTCAAAAAGGGGGAAAGGGCGAAGGGGAGGAAAAGTTCCTAAGTCTGAAGCTTGCTATGAATAGTGACAATGGAGTTCCTGTGATGGACAATTCTTCAAAACAATATCCCACTTAACTAGGGATTTCACAGTATCATGGAAATTGTGCTATCTTCTAAGGGCTACAGATATTTCATCCTTCATCCACCACATACATGTATGAATCAAAGATAAATGTTAGGGGCAGCTTTAAAATCTAGTTTAGGCTAACTTTGCACAGCTATCTACCTTTAGCAAACAACAAAAAGTATGAACTAAAGGATCATCAACAAGGCAGGAATTTTCACAATCAGCCAACAGCATTCCTAAGATTTAACCAAAGAGAGGAAACAGCTAACTAAACAACAATAAGATTTAAGTCAAACATATAACATTGGAGAATGAATCAAGCAACATGGGAAAAACCAAGAAAATGCACCAAGTCAATGCTATTTCTTATAAATTTCAGCAGCATATCTTTACAACAACTCAACTCTCACCCTTGCAAATGAGGGGAGTGCTCCATTTATAGCTTGCAAAAAGTTAAATGAATGGCCAAGATCCATTCTCACTATGTGGCCCAGATTCATTACAAAATAGGGTTTCACCTACCCCCAAATAGATTACAATTTAAAAATACATTCCTGTCTTTTCCCTATTTCGTCATCTAGCAGATGACACTATAGTTTTTTCATCATATAGCTAATTGTTGTTTCCTTTGCTGTAGCTACTCTTCAGAGAGGTTTTTGTCTTTGGCTTGGCTGTCCTTCTACTGTTTGGAAGCTGCATGCTCTATGTACTTGAGGATGACCATTTGGAGCTTGTCTATCTCGAGGATTTCGCATCGTAATGTCTAATAGCTCCATTCCTTAGCGTTTTCCTCCAGCCTTTTCCAGTCTTCGTCATACTTCGAGCCTTGGTCTCTGAATAGCTGTGATCGGTCGAAGGCATAGGCAGCAAAACTCAAGAACTCAGTTGTGATTTCTCCGGCTGTCCCATCCTTCATCTTCTCCTGGAAGTATGGCTTGATCTTTTCTGGATCTATTTGTAACATGGGCATATCATAGCCCGTCATCAGCTCAAGATATTGGGCACATTCCGCCCGGATTTCTTTGATCCACTCAATATCTAGATCCACCTTGTTCAAGATTTGCTCCAACCTCTCTTTCCAGTTGTCGAGCTCTCTGCGCCACACATCCACCAGCCAATGATCTTTCCTTTTCAGCCCTAGCTTCTCCTCCCATGTGTTCTCAGGCATCTGAAGGATGGCTTCAATTCTCGGGAGGGTGGAGTTGTATGTTGCAAGGAAATTGGTGCAGAGCCTCTTTGTGCTTTCCAGGGACTGGATCAGGCACAAGAACTTATTGGCTGTCCGCACAGCCCCGCTGATTCCCATGTTTCTGACGTATGTGACTTGTCGGAACCAATCCTCAGTGGTTTTCTCCAAATTCTTCCTTCTCTCCATCTTGTCTATCTGTTCTTTGGAGAGCAACTGCGGTGTGGCTGTGGAGGTGGTAGGCAGGTCGTCTGCTGAGGACCATTGTTATATGTAGTCTGTTAGGGCAGCAACTTGCGCCTTGAGCTCATCCTTGGAGACCTTGTCTTGCTTTATTAGGTGCACCACTATGGCCATCGACTCCTCAAGTTGCTCGACCTTTTGCTCCCTAGTTGCTGTCCCCAAATCAATGGTGGAGATATTATAACTCACCCCTGCCTGGCCAACAGTGGGCGTTGCAATTTGTGCCGCTCAGGAACCAGAAGCATCCATTATTATCTTGGATCGGACCTTGGGCTTCTTCTCTTTCTTTGTCGTGATCAAGGATCGAGCCAAGATGGCCTCCAACCTCGCCCTTGGGTCCTTTAGCACAAGGGTCGTCTTCTCAAGTTGTTTCTCCAACCAATCGGGCATAGCAGATTTGTCCTTAGGTGGATCATGGCCGCCCTCACCCTTCTCCATCAGAGGCAAGACTTCTGCCTTCCTGTCCCTTTTGGGTTCTCCCTTTTCTTTGGTAGCATCCTCCTCCTCTTCGTTGGAGTCGCGAATGAAAATGAGGTGTTTGACGGGCAGCTTGGTGGACGGCTATCGGGTGGGACTTTCTTATTTCGCTGCCTCTTCTTTTTTCTTCTCTTTAGTAGCCTCGGCCTCGGGGCTCTTGACAGCATGGGTCTCAGCCGCAGATAGATCCTTTTTTGGCTGTTCCTCTGGTGGCTGCCCCTTTTCACCATGTGGTGACTCTTCTGTCTCTGCCCCAATATTCTTCACCTACCACGCCATTTCCTCTTCAAGGTCCTCATCAAAAATCTGGATGATTTCCTTTGCACCCGAGCCATCCTCTTCATCCCCACTCTCGAAAGACCCTGTCTCTTTTCCCTCATAGACCACCCTGTCAATGGTTCGGTGCTCGTACTTGGGGTGCTCGTGATACTCATCAACCTCCTCCTTGATAGGCTTCAAGGCTTCTCGTTCTTGCTCCTCCAACTCCTTCGAGATTTGCATTATAGCTTCCATAGCTGATGATCATGTTGGCGGTTGTGAGCCATCGCGAGGGCTTGGGCGAGGGCCGCTTGGAGAGCTAGATCCATTAAGATTTGTGAGAGCTCAGGGGGAAGGTTTTACATGTGCCTAGTAAGAGCCTCAGGCATAGTGGCAAGGGGAACAGGTGACGTTATTGTTGCCAGAGGGAGTGATGTGATGGGCGACATAGCAGCAGAAGAGGAAGGAGTGGTCATGCTAGAAGAGGAGTCAACGTTAATTATCGACTCGGTCGGGGGTGAAGGGGCAAGATGGATAGAAATGTCCACCGCTGGTGGAGATGCGGCAACCACAGGAGGGGCAGGGAGAGCCAATGGGGGCTGCAATTCTATTGTGCCCACCATCTGCCTGAGCCTTTTGGGAGATGAGCCTCCTGTTTCTTTCGTTGCTTGCTCCTTGGGATATGCAAATTGTGCAGTCTCTGTTCCCTTTCTTTTCTGGGACCTGGTGACTGGAGGAGACTTGGAGGTCTCACCAGTTGACGTGGTGGTAGTGACGTCCTCTATGGCACTTGACTCACTTTTGAGCCCCTCATATGTCAGGACCACCGCTTGTTGCTTTAGATATGCCACCTGCCCATCGACCCACTCCCGGGTATGAGTTATGATTGGCTGGGTGATGGTGTCCAGGTCATCGACCTCCTGTTCATCCCAGTCGATTGATGGTATTGGTAGGTTGGCGACTGCAGGGTACCTCAGGTGCATGATCGTGGACTCGTCCTCTTCGACTTGGTCTGGTACCAGGAATGGTTGCACCCTTTTTAGGAATAATATCGTCATGCGCATGTAGTGCCTCGCGTGCACCTCCTTGTCGTCTTTGCAATCGGCCCAGAAATCTTCAATGTGGTATTGGTGGGCATATGCCGGTCCTAGGGCCTTCCTAACGTGGCTGTGAGGGTCCATCCGTGGGAACGTGGTGTACCAGTCAATATGATATTCCTTAAGCTCCTCAGAATTACTGGCGCATTGAGAAATTTGTAACCGGTACAGGCCCTGGCCAAGGGTCATGGGATAGGAGATCCCTCCTACGTGCTTGTTGCCGAAGATTTCCTAGATGTGTTGGAGTTGCCGAGAGAGCTCCAAGAGGATGATCCTGTCATTTGGGTACCGAGGCAATCTATTCCGCCTTTCGGTGAAACCCTGGGCCCGGATGTAGGTGAACTTGGGGAACTAGATAAACAAGAAAGCATATTCCTTTAAGAGCACCCTGGCGCTATGGGAGACCCTCCTCTCGAAGTCTCTAGCGATCAATCTGATGATGTGGCCAATGAAGGCATCATTGACCTGGCAGTACTCCTTCTTGAAGTTGTGGTACTGGAGTTGCAGATATTTGTCAAACGGCTTGAGCCCTCGCTTATGCCCCTGATCGGGTGCCACAAATAACCCGCTGTATTGTCTCTGACCTGCCAGGGAGTACACTAGGTAGGAGGTCATGTAAAATTTGGAAGTCTTCTTTACATTAACAAACTGCTCATGGAAGCATTCGCTAATGATGCCTCCCCAGTAGAAGGATACCTTTGTCGTGATGTCCTCATTCCCACCACAGGATTTGTTCAATGTAATATGCCATCCACTCCTGGAAGTAGGCTGCCATTGGGAGACCTCTGACCCTACTCAGCAAGGTTACCAAGTCATGGTAATCCTCGTGGAAATCGCTACAGAGGAGTTCGTGGGGAACCTTCGCAGCGCTGCCCTGCTTTTCCTTAAGCCAATAGAGGTTTATTGACTTCTTGCACCCTCCCGGATTAGCATCCCACGCCGCCTGGCACTCTTCCAGTGTGGGGAGCTCCATCTTTTGTAACGTGGGAATATGGAATGTCTTGGTGATTCCTTCTGGAGACATGTCTGCAAGGATATTCCCTTCTTTGTCCACAATTGTTATGGTGTTTGTTTGATAGGCTTCTCGGCAAACCATGACTAACTCAGGTGCCACCAAAGAGGGAGGGAAGCCGGCGGCCTTGGCTATTCCACATTGTCGTATTAATCTGGCATTTTTTGTCGTCGGGTTAACCTTGACTCTTTGAGTGAATTCATCTATGTCAACCTGGCCAATGTTCATATCCAAAATCTCCTTCCAGTCCGTTGAGACCTTTGAGTGGAGCGGCTCACCCTGGAACTGATACTTCATCTGATCTTTGTCTTCCTTGCCCCAAGGGGTTCTCCTTGATTTCTTGCCTTTATCCTTTTCAGCGGAGGCCCCTGAAGTTCCTACAGCCGATTCCATATATTCTACAAGGAAGGGAAAAGTCAGTGCAATAAAACATCAAAAGTGCTCATGTTAGTCCATATCTCAAAGATAACACTTAAATAATCAATCAAATACGCCATAAATCTTATCTCTAAATGTTATTATTTTTTCGTTTCAGGGCAACTAGAGAATCTGGGCCCGGAGGGCCGGACTTCCCTGGCAGGAATGCTGTCTAGAAAGGGAAAACATAGCCGATAGCTCTCGAAGACCCTGTTTGGCCGAGTTTTAATGTTTTGAGGAGCTTATGATGAAGAGGGCCAAAAGTTAGCATGTGGGTCAAGGTCAGATTCCAGATTTGGACTTGTTTGGATCGATCTAAGGGCCTTCAGAGGTTTCAGGTCAAGAAGCCGCCAGGCGATGGCATTTGGTGTCGGCGAACAGCAGACGGAAACCTGAAGGTAGAAGCCCGGGGCCCGGGGCCCGGACGGCGAAAGGACGACTAGCATTGAGTTATTTCGCTTTGGGGGATCAGGCCGGTGAGGCCGAGAACGCGCTTGAACTTAGCTGTTTGGGACAACAATCCTCACATGGAAGTCCGGGGACAAAAGCCCAGCAGCGGATTTGGCGTTTGTGAACTAGACGGCGCCTGACAGGTCGGGGCCTGGAAGGTGAAGCTCCGGGCAGGAATTTCCATTAGTAGTGATGAGTGAGCGGCGGACTTTCGAGGGCGGAAGTCTGGGCACCGACGCTCGGAGGTCGGGGCGCCGGAGGGCAAAAGGCAGGGTAGGAGTTTCAGCGGGAACATATGGTATAATGAAGCATAGGGCCCGGCAACCGGGTAGACGGGGTGGAGATTCTGCCGTCAATAGATACGCGGACTTCTGCAGACGGAAGTTCGGAAGCCAAGGCCCGGGGATGCGCAAGCCGCCGTCACGAAATAACAAGCCCCGCCGGCGGTGACAAGGTCAGGGCCCGGGTGGCGCGCGGCATGGGAAAATTTTGGAAAACACTTCACCATGGAGAATGGCAGAAATTTGAACACGGAAACCCATCGTTTGGGGCCCGAGGCTTAAAAAGACAGATAGATTTCTTTCACCAAGGTTTCAACAAGCGGAAAAGTCTACGAAGCCCGAGG
Source organism: Sequoia sempervirens (assembly GCA_007258455.2). NCBI lineage: Eukaryota > Viridiplantae > Streptophyta > Pinopsida > Cupressales > Cupressaceae > Sequoia > Sequoia sempervirens. The sequence continues at coordinate 978,394,833 of VDFB02281492.1, forward strand.
GATGGGGCGCCAGGCGACACTCACCGTCATAGAAGGCAAATCTCACGCAGAACCCCGGATACGGAACTCCGGGGTTACGGGCCCGGGGAGGCCGAAGGACGCAGGCATGGTTTAGAGTTTTCACAGCGGAGCAGAAACTGGGACGTGGCAGCTGGGGAGGCAGGGCCGCTTGGGCAGTTTGGTTTACGACAAAATACGAAAGGCATCCTAGGGACGGAAGCCCGATGACCCGGGCCCGAAAAGGAGGATCGCCGCCGGCATGTAATCAAAATTCGAAATCGGATGGCGAAAGCGGGTCTTGGGCCCGTGGAGGCCGGTCGCACCGTGCGAAGAACAGTCGCCCCATAGAAAAGCTCTGAATCGGTGGCAAGGGCCTTTCATGAGGTTTCGTCAATTTTCAAGATGTGGGTTTGGTGGGCCACTCGGTGTTCTATCATATTAAACCTTCCTATCAATTTGTTCATTTGATTAAATCTTTGGAAATCATGAAAAAGATGTGCGGGATGGCAACTGATGACCTACCTCGAACACGCAGAGCGGGGACATGTGGGATCTACCGGGGGTTGGTGAAATGATGTTGAGGCCGATGATCGCGATGCAGTCGAAGGCGGTGGGCTCCAGATGATGGCTTGTGCAATTCGCTTTAATCTTGATTATGAAAATGACTTGCGTGGGTTGGGCATTTTATACCCTAACCGCCATTAATACCTATAATAAATACTCGTACGACCGCGAGAAAAGTCACCGGATTTGAATTTAGGTCTGCGGCGGTAGTGGTGACGCTGGGACCCGGTAGCCAGGAAGACGCGGCGTGACGGCTGCCGTTTGATTTTTGGCAACTTTGAACAGTGACGGCGAGGAGCGGCTTGGGGCCCGGAGACCGGGAAGCCAGAAGGGATCCGTCGTTCTGGACGGCTGAACCATCACGGAATTCCGGGAACAAATTTCTGGACGGTTGGTCCTGGAAAGGTCTACAGCAGCAGCTAAAACAAACCATGGCAGAAAAAACCCGAGGCCCGAAGGGGTAGGCTCCGCCCCGAAAACTTGCGACAAATTTTTTACGGAGGGCGGTAGGGCAGACCCCGCGGGGCGGGCAGACGGCCGGCGAACGCCGCGAAGGACGACGATTTCAAAGGGGAAGCCCAAATAGAGAACCCCGGACGCCCGGGCCCAGAGGGGCCTAGGGCCGTTTTAGGGCCAAAATGCCTCGGAAGGCAGTAGAAAACCAAAAGCGGAGGCATGACCAATTTATGATGGAACCTTGGAGCAACATCGATCATGTGAAACATCAAAAAAGAGGGGCACGCAAAACCAGGCGGCCCCAAAAGACCCGACGAGGTGAAAGAAAAGAGGGTCCCCGTTCCAAACGGGGCGTGTGTGCTAAGGGCACAACACATTTCTACCTTCTTAAAGCTTAAGAGAGGGGGCATCAAATAGTGATAGGTTCAATAACACTTGTTAAATGGACTAACATGCCTTCTAACATGCACGCCACTTGCATATCCCTAATATTCTTGAGGGTTTTTCCTTTGCAAATTTAAGTTACTTTCTAGTTACCTATCATTAATTAAATTTCCAGAATGGTTAAAGTTTGGCTAACACATGTCTTTAAAATGTTTAATAAATATGGTAAATTGTTGATGGGTATGTGCAGGATCATGGTGCGGCAAAAAGTGGAAATATTATGAGGGTATGTGGCTGACGAATTTTTTTTCACCCAAAATTAATGAAACAAAAAGGGTTTTTAGAGGAGATTCTCAGCTTTCCAAAAATATAAATTATGATTTAATTTGAATTTAATAAATAATTATTATTCATTTTCTATTAGAATTACGACTAAAGTCCTGATCGATAGGCTGATTGAAAAATATCTATAAATTTTAAATAGTATCATATTTTTTGAATCCAAAATATGTGTCACATTCTATGCTTCACATAATATAGGATTAAAAAGAAAAATTAAATTTCATGTAGTTTTGACCAAGTTAAGGTGGTCGGACGAGTTTTTATATTTTCTAAAAGTTGTAATAACAAATTCATAATTAATTATTTACTTGGAAAAAATTACAAAAAATATGCATCACATCCGGACATGAGTCCTCTACTTATATATAAAATCTTATAAAAAAATATTATCATTTTATTATGGTTAGGGTGGTCAGACAGACACCTACTTCTTATTTTTTCCCTAAAATTTAAGTACTACTGCATTGAAATTTCAAATTTTCACCAAATAGACTTTATTTATTTTTAAATAAACTTAGTATTTTATAAACTACATTCAATTTTCTACAAATTCTATTCTTACATATTTTTGAAATAATATAGATAACTTATTCAAATATTTACGTCAAGTTGCCTAACACTGATTTTTCTGAATTTTTTGCCACTTAAGGTCCTAGTTTTTGCACGATGATCCTGCACATACCTTGATAGATTCCAAAGTACCCCCACATGATCTAGACTCTCAAAAGTTATTAAGTTGGAAATATTTTAAAACTTAATTGTTAGAAAGTGATTCACATGTTGATCACATACACATTAGCAAGACCCATCTTACTCCCAGAGTACCTAGTGTTGCAACCTAGGTTCTAATACCAAATGTAATGCCTAAAAAATTTCAACCAAAAAATATAGTTAAGGAGAAAACACAAATTTCAAATTTCAGACTCGACCACTAACATAAATCTGAAAGACTACTCCTTATACATGCACTTCATGAAAGCATAACAATATCTAACCTAGATAAATTATAAGAACTCAACCATCTACACATTTTCTTTAACATTCATGGTTGGGTTCCAAATGGAGATATGGAATCCACATCACCAAGGTAGGCTTGGTTAGTTCTACGAGCTCATGAATAATCAAAAGCTCAGTTCAAGTCACAAGTGATGTAAATAGAATATATATCAATAGTATCTTTAAGGAATAATATGAGAACAAGCCTAGGGGCCAAACCTAATTCCTCGAGGGCTAATCTCTGACAGCCTTGCCTACATATATAATTCGTAAAGGAATCGTAGTTCGACACTTTGGATTTACTTCAAATCATATTTGATTCACTAACAATACACAAATAATCTAGATTTAATTCACGACTATTTTTTCAATAGCTTAATAAATATATAGAGTAGACAGCTATTGTTAATCTATGTAAGCTTCTAAATTGATATGATAAGAAGTACACAACCCATGATACCTCATTCCCGTACACAAATCCGTAATTGATTATAATATAGATCCATATAATTCCCATCCATATAATCTGTTATTCCATCTACCTTCTCACATAGTTAAATGACTTTTAAGATGCTATGATTTGTAATATTAATCAAATAATTAAATAGAATTTCAAAAACTATTTAATTCTATATGAATATAATAAATTATTTTTATATGAAATGACAGTAATATAACAATAACCTAATCATAAGGTCTATAAGACTAAATTTGTAACCATCATGGTTATTATTATGATGATACAAAATAATTCTATTCAAGAAAATAAACCAAACCATAATATCCAAATTACCAAACAATTTATAGCTTGCTGATTTTAACTGAAAAAGGGGTAGTGTTTGAATAGTCATAACTTTTACATCTCTTACCCAAATTTTAAAATTAAATATGAATTAAAAAGGTGAAAGGACAAGGAATAACACCCAGAAAGCCTTTGAAAGACTACTAAAGCATGTGTGAGTGGTTTTGACTGTAACTTAGCCCATTATAAACCTATCAGAATAGTTGTTGACAATTTAATTACATTTTCTTTTCTTTCCTTTCTTTTTTGTAACCATTATAAGCATTTAAAAAATTCTACCTCATGAACCAATATATGTCACAAAGCATAACAAGATACTAGAAATAATTAATGTAAATCAAATAAGTATTTACAAGATAGAAAAATACACTCATTTTGTATGTTGAATAATTATTTGCTAAATTTAGATTCACCCTAAACTACAACCATTTTCACCATTAATTGGATTAATAATGATAAATATTTATATATGAGATTTATATCAAATAAGCTTATATATTCTCCTATCTAAAACTAGATGTCTTCATTTATATTAAATTGATTGCATAATAGAACTCCATTACTTATAGGTTTCTTACTATGATAAATATTAACCATTCATATCAAGATTTGTATCTTTCGCTATATGTAAGATATTTATAATATATTTTTTTATACATATAAAAGACTAACAAATAGAAAAAATATTTTTACCCACTCACTTCCTTGTTACCATTAAAATTGTCCATGTTAACCTAACTGCCATCATAACAATTGGTTTAAATACTTGAATACTCCCATTTTTTTTTTCTCATAAAAGATTCTAAACAACCGGTACATTGTTCATCTGGGGCTTCACACACCCTAAACAGAAAAACAGTGACACCTATTCTTTCTGCTTATTTTCAACTAACCAAATAAATTTACTGTTTTGAATTTTTTTAATTGTTTCAACTATTATAAAGCATTTAAATTCAAAATAAAACCCCTTTCAAACAATGTCGAGATTATCTGGAAGATTGATTTCTATCAATTGTAAAAAAAAATTCAATAATCTTCAAACAACATGCCAAAAGGTATGAGCTACTTAAAGCATGGATCTAATTCATATTTACCATATTGGATTTTCTTTTCTTTTCTTAACAGACTCAACAAAGCTTGAGATTGTAAAAATATGGAGCATCTAAAAAGTTCCTTTTTCCAATTTTAAGCAGCATGAACCTTATTCAATTCTGGTTTACTAAGATGTGATATCTAACAACGGTCTTGACTGTGCTTTGATTGCAGCTGCCACTATTATTACTGTTGAAATTGCTCTCTTATTGGTTTTATACATTAAATATGTACTATTTAATTGTTAGTACCAATTTACCTTAATTTGTATAATATTTTTAGTGATGTGGTTATGAGAACAATTATAAAACATCACAGCTAACATTTATTTCATTTTCCATTGAATGCAGAATATCCTTTATAAAAAGTCTTATACACATGCATGAAGGGGACGTATATAGGTGTGTGTGGGGTATAAATATGTAGTTTAAAATGAAATCCCCAATGACAATACCTATGCTTCTATGCAGGCTATTGTTATTCTTTAGCACCTCCATTACTTTATTTTTTTACTCATAATTTCACTCAGCCAATGTGCATTTACAAACAATCAACTGTTTTGCTTCTAGTGGTGTTACATTGCCTCCATTCAATGGCCTGATAAGTACTAAAAATGCAATAAGCAGCAAAATGATAATAATAGTAATAATTGCGTGAAACCCCTACATTTTTTCTGATCAACGTTGTGTGAGGACTTTAGGTTTTCAAGCAATGAAATATGTAGACATAAGGCTAAGATTTGAAACTTTTATTAACTCTTTGTGCCAAAGGAGAATGCCAAAAGTTTTAGTTGCATCTATGATGCTGAAAGTGGAATATCTAATACACACTAAGCTTGACCACACACGAGTTGAAATTATTCTTTAACCTATAAATCTATGAGACTTCCACAATCACCCATCAAATGCAAATACAAATATAGTATTATAAGAGTGACTCTCTAATGTTGGATTGCTTTAAGGGTGACTCTCAAATGTAAATACAAATATAGCATTATAAGAGTGACTCTTCGCAACCCTTCAATGCATCACAAAGGCTACGCCATTCAACTCCAGATTGAATGCCAACTTTGGGTTTGCAGACCTAATGCTTTCAAAGACCCTCGATTTGGCAACCAAATGGTATTCTCCAATGTTGGATTTCTTTTATAGACTGATACACTCCCCCTGCACATTGTCATTAAGAGATAACATACTTCTTTAATGGTGTGGCAGAAGACTCTCCTTGTTTCCGGCCTCCAAGTCCTTTCTAATAAAGGCCCACACAGTGAACCCATATGCAGCCCATAACTCATAATTAAAATCTGGGAAGTCCCACTAATAGTGATCTCATCCGCTTGTCAGTTGATGACATGACAAAAATAGATAACTTGTGTTCCAAATTACATAATGGTTGCCTAAACCTACAACTCTCCTCTTTACTTAAGATTTTTAATTTATTTTTATTAGTCAATGTTCATTTTATATCTTCTTTGTTGTAGTTGTGGCTGCTCCAATAGTCATGTATGCAAAAGAAATCATGGTTTACAAGATGCCACTGCACATGTGAAAAATCATGTGGACTTTACTCACAACCGTAAATCCCTTGATCTCTTTCAAATGAATGCCCCACGCACTAAATTTTATAACATACATTTTCTAATTATTTAGTTGTTATATTCACGTTAATATTTTTAGTGATATATATATATATATATAGATGTATTCTTCGTTATATTAGTACTCTTGTTTTTTCACTTTGAAATTATCTTATTCTTCATATATGTGTTACTATGATTTATGCTACTATAGAATAAGGATTTTATTGCTACATTATAACTATAACTTATTGTGTATAATGAATATAACATATAATATTAGTGTCAAATCTTAAGCATGCAAAATAGTATAATTTTCAATCACTAACTAAACCTTAACATGAGTTGATCTAAAGTTCCATCATGAGCTCGTAAAGTATTTTACTAACTTAACTTAAGAGTTTCTTGCACATAATATGATTGATTTGTATATGATTATGTCCTATTTTATTTTCATGTTACTAACTAAATATTCATTAGTCATAGTGTTTAACAATTATTAAAAATTTAACCAAATCCACTACTCATAACTATTATACCACCAATTTTAATTTGTAATCCAATAAAAATTAAATATACCTATAATATTTAATATAACATGTGTAAACATAAACAAATAAATAACATGGTGAGATTCAATTATAAGACTCTTATTAGAAAATCCCTACAAGCATATATGGGGAGCAAACTAAGTGACCTTACAATTTTCTTCAATTTCTTTCACTGTATGACAAATTGAAAAAATATTGTGAAATATTCTGCAACTAATTTTTTGGAAATGTCTTCAATTGCGAATTTTTTTTAGCTAAAATCAATTTCCTAGAAAAAATTGGCCATGAAGTTTCTTAAACTGATATTTTTGTGAATGAAAAATAAAACATAACTTGTCTCTTAGCATTCGAAGCAAATAAAATAAAATTTGTATAATTTTTTTTTTTGGAAAATGAGGCGAACTTTATTTTGATATCAATCATAAATTACGACTGTGAATAATGTGACAAGAAGAAAGAGCTCATTATTGTATTTGTAGATTGAACGATTAAAAGTTAGGCTAGCAGAAGTGAAAAGGAATTCCACAGGAACAATGACAGTTTTCGCACTGGTGGAAGGCTATGTCTTCTTATCTTCGACATGGGCAGTGGTGGGTGAAAAGTTGATGTTCCACATGGTTCCGCAGAGGTTAACCATGGGCGACTTATGGAGGCTTCTACCCAAACAAAGGATCTTGACCCTTTTCTGCGGCCACAACCTTAAAATCATGTTCACTGGCAATTCCAGGCCTTTGGTCAGCAATGAAATTATCGTGTATGGCCAGATGCATTTGAGACCAATGATTTTATTTTGCATGGCATTTTCGGCCATTGATTTGCTCAAGGTAACAACCACCTAATCTTTTTTTCCCGCTTGTGTGTCCACTCAAAGAAGTTAAAATACAGAAATTATGGACGTGGGTTCCTCCGGGACGATGTAACTTAATGGATTTCTTACAAATTTCTATTTTTTCAGACAATTTTTTAGTTTAATTCATTTGTATTGCAAGCTTACATAGACGTGGGTTCCTCCGGGATGATATAACTTAACGAATTTCTTACAAATTTCTATTTCTCGAGACAATTTTTTAGTTTAATTCATTTGTATTGCAAGCTTACATATAAAGAAGTAAAAGACAAAAGTTCTGTGTTGGTATAGTGTTGTATATTATTCATGATTCTGGTGCTAATAATATGAGACACAGAAGTAGAACTCAGAATTCAAGCTAAAAAATTGCACTATACTAATATAGGACTTTTGTCTTTGACTTCTTTATATGTAAGCTTGCGATACTAATGAATTGAACTAAAAAATTGTCTCATAGACACAAAAAAAGAAAGCCATTAAGTTACTCCATTCTGGAGGAACCCACGTCGATAGCTTCTGCATTCCGACTTACATTGAAACATTTTGAGCGTGTAGAAGAGTGGGAATAAAAGATTAGGTGGTTGTTGTTACCGTGATAGATGAAGGGATTGAAAAATGTCATGCAAAAGGAAGTCATTGGTCACGAACACATCTAGTCGAACACATCTAGTCGTACCACTATAACGCCATTAATGAATAGAGGTCTGGAATCGCCTATGAACGTGATTTCAAGATTATGGCCATGGAAAAGAGTCAGGATCCTGCGTTTGGGTGGAAGGCTGTGTAAGTCGACCATAGTTAACCTCTATGACGTACCACATGGAATGTTAGCTTGTCACCCATAAATGCCGATGCCGAAGATAAGTTAGCATGGTCATCTATCTACGCAAAAACTATCACTCTACCTACGGAATTCTGTGTCGCTTCTATCCAGCCCGACTTTTAACCATTCCATCTGCAAATATGATAATTTAACAATAATTTTTTGTGTGTTATATTTAATGAGCTCTTTCTTCTTGTCACAAAATTCACACTTGTCACTTACGATTGATACCAAAACTACATTCGCCTCATTTTTCAAAAAAAAAAAATTCTTTATAAAAATCTGTTGGCGAGTAATTTCTCTCACATAGTCAAACTTGTGTAGAAACTTCTTCCACCGAAAATTCGAGGAAGTTCTCACCGACCATGGAAATTTGTATATGATTTCAATGTTATGTAATCTAGAGAATTCCTAAGCCCTCTATAAATAGAGGCAGTTGTAAGCATTTTTATTCAGGCAATGCAATTAATCGTTTTATATTTTTCTTTGCCTCTGCCCACCTCCTAACAAGTGGTATCAGAGCCGATGGTAGGAGCCTGGAAAGACAGAAGAACCTGGTCAAGAATATAGCAAAAGAATCTGGGTAAGTGTTCTATCAGAGCCAGGTTAAAAGAGAACAAGTTGTTGCAGATCTTGATTTAATGATCGCAGACGGAGAAGAGCTGATTGCAGCAGAAAAGAGTTGCTAGTCAAAGTGAAGAGATCGTTGTCCAGCCGTCAAAAGGAGTTTTCATGTTGAAGCATTGAAGGATAGAGTCGCTGGTGTAAAGAGTAAGTTTTATGCAGTTCACCGAAGTGCCAAGAAGCCGCTGCAATGACAAAAGCAATTAACAGTTGTAGCTGGTCGCATCAGTCAAGTAAAGAAGGTCGCTATAATCACAGTTGTAGATGTGAAAAGATCTTATCACTGCAAATAACAAGTTGCAAGGAGGAATCCAGGAGTCAAGTTGCATAGAGATGAGCTTTTTGCTGATGCAGATAATAGCTGTTGCAATCAGCCTGTCTAAGAAGAAGACGTTGTTTTCTGAATTACAGAGCATACAAGGTTGTAGCCACCGGTAGTGAAGAAGAGCTGCAGCTGGGGTGTTGTTGTAGTCCAAGCAAAGGAGGACTTTAGAAAGGAAGAAAATCGGTGATTGGTTGAGGCCGATTGTCAAAAGCCCATGCAGGAGTCATCAAGCGTAGAACTGCTCAAAAGAAGGTGCCGCAGCACTAGAAGGACACAGCCATTGAAGCCACAACATTGTGAAGTGTGATTATTGTTAGAGGAACGGTCAGCCAAGAAGGAGATCATTGGTACGCAGTTGCCATGATTTGTCCAGAAGAAGACGTATTGAAAGACTAAGAAGCTGGTATATTACATCTAACCTGAAGGAGAGATTTGATGCCGCTACATATTATCCTAGCCGCCAAGTGAAGGTTTGTAGCAGTGTGAAGAAAGATCGCCGAATGCCGAATTTGTAGTGGTAGAGAACGGATGTCAGGAGGAAGTTAACCAAGATTTTGGAGGTGATCCTTTCACCATTTGTGACAGATGTCAAGAGTTTATTAGGATCCCCAAGCACCCATAGAGTGTCTCAATGGGAGGTGTTGATAAAACAAGTGAATCGCACCTAAACCTACAATGGACTGGTAACCAAGAGGGCCAGAGCTCGTGGTTAGAGCATCCCAATTACATAATGGGATTTCCAAGGTTTGATCACTAGATCTAGAAGATTTTAGATGCCGTAGCATCAGTGAAAGTGACTGAGAATGTAATGAAATTCGTGGTAGAAATTAGGGGGGAGTGTTGGCAAGTAATTTCTCCCACATAGTCAAACTTGTGTAGAAACTTCTTCCACCAACAATTCGAGAAAGTTCTCACTGACCATGGCAATTTGCATATGATTTCACTGTTATGTAATCTAGAGAATTCCTAAGCCCTCTATAAATAGAGGCAATTGTAAGCGTTTTTATTCAGGCAATGCAATTAATCGTTTTATATTTTTGTTTGCCTCTGCCCACCTCCTAACAAAATCAAATCGTTGATATTTTTTTCTTTTCAAAATGTTTTCACAAATTTTTGGGATCATTTTATTGAAAGTAAATTTTTCAAAAATTTTATTCAAATTCAATGGAAAGATGTCAAATGAACTAGCAAAGATAGTTTTCAAACCCTAGGCTCAGTTTTTGAGAAACAATGTTTTCTTTGTTTAAAGTTTAGAAAATTTGTTTGGATACAATGCAAAATCTCTTAAATTAGCCCCGGATAATTTTCAAGGTTTAATTGAAGGATCAGAGGGAGATGACAGAAACAAAATAAAATAAAATTTATCTAATCAGATCGCTCTTCAATCGCTATGGATCTAGCTCTTCTCCAAAATGCTCAACGATCCTTTGACTAGCGTCTCTTCAAACAAACTGCAATCTCTTATCTTTTTATACAAAGAAGCCTTACCAACTACACCTTGCAATCAGTGGCTTAAAATCTCTAACATCCTCTATGATTTGAAGTATGATAATAGAAATGATCTCCACTCATCTTTGGATCTACTGATCTTTAGACTCTCTTAGCAGTTTCCTCTTTGAAAAGGACTGTGATGGCTTTCTCTTAGACTCCGGCATCTGAAACAGAAAACAACGATTCCTTTACTAGCTGCAACTTTATCCTTTTATGAAGACTGCGATAAGCTTTGGCTGACTACTCCTTTTGAAATAGGTTTCGATCGGCTTGAGTGACCTCCTTAATGGTCATCTTTGCTTCTACGAACAACTACTGGCAACCACAATAGGTTTATAACCCTTAGTAGAATAAACCCTTACCTTCTGCGAGAAACTGCGATCCCTTTTGAACAATGACTTGGCTTGGGCAATATTTGTCTTTCTTACATAGTCGTTAGCAACCTCTTTTGGCTTTCTCCAGTGATAGATCTTTTTTTAACGGCTTCCTTCTAACCTTGTTTCTGCTTTGACAGCGGCTTCGAGCGATATGTCTTGGACGACACTCCTGTAGGAATGCAATGGTAGGAGAAATGAATACCTTGATATTTTAAATTAATTTAATCAAAATAGTTTTACATAACAACTATCATTGCTTTCTCCAAACATAGTGAGCTTGAGCTCTCATATAGACATACACCATTACAACCTCTTGACATTGACTCTCATATAGATAGACACCATTACAACCTCTTGACATTGACAATTAAAGGACTTACTGAGCTTCTGCTCGTACAAACATACTGCATTACATTCACAAAGTGCTATTGCTACAACTTCTCATAACTTTTTTCAACCATAACACCATTGCTAATTTACAGCTCTTAAGAGCTAGACTCTTGAGAGTGGAAGCCAAAATGTGAGTAGACAATATATACAGAGTTGAGTATCAATGCGGGACAAAAAAATGAACCTAAAATAATATTTTACTTATCACCCACAAAGCGTGTGAGGCCTGTAGAGGAGTCAATGAGATGTCCTTTCAAATCTTCTCAAATCTTTTCAAGATCTAACTCCTTAATTTATCTTCAATACTGTTTCAATGTTGATACAGTGAGGACAGCTGGAGTAGTTGGGATTATATATCCAACAACTCCTTGCCAAACTTTCAGATATGTGCTTCTTGCATCTGTTCTCTATATAGCAATTTTGGCGTCTTCTCTTCAATCGGCTTATTCTCCTGCAGACATTTCTTGCAAACTTTGTTCCAATCGGTGGGGACAATCTCCCTTGGTGGCTTGCAACAGCTATCTTCTACAACAATTTTAGCGGATTCTCTAAACAAAAAACGACGATCCTGATCCACTTTTGTGCATACAACAAAAAACAGTGACCTCTCCTATTAGCGGCAAAGTAAATGACAATAACTTTGCTTTATATTTTATGCGACTTCTTCAAGATTTTTTTTGGGCTCCTCTCAAATGAACAGCTTCCCACGAATCTGCTTGCCTTTGACTGGCATCACACTTTTGACTCTCTTTCAAGCAGCAACTAACAAAGCAACGATCTCTTCTTTGACTGCCATCTGCAAACAACCAAATGAAGGATCAGAGGGAGATGACAGAAACTAAACAAAATAAAATTTATCTAATCATACTACTGCTAACATAAACTTTATTGATCTCAAAACAAATACAAATACATATTCAGAACTCTGCTGAGTTCTTCTGTGATGAGAGATCACCATCTGCTGATTCTTCAGAACTCTGCTGAGTTTTTCTGTGATCAGAGATCACCATCTGATGATTCTCATAGCTCTAGGAAACTTCATTTATAGCAGAAGGATAGCGCTGAAGATAACATAAGATAAGCTATCCATAAATGAAACACTGCCATATTAATTGTTGCAGCTGCGCTAGGTTTAATTTCTGAAGAGAGGCATGTGAGAGCATTTATCGGGTAGTTGGTATTACAGTTTCCAACATTAATATTTTTTAAAGTTTATAAAATTTGTTTGGACATAATGAAAAATCTCTTAAATTCACCTAAGACAATTTTCAAAAAAAATTTATCTGAAACACAAATGGAAATTAGAGAAATAATTTTTAAATCCTGAAGCTAATTTCTGTAAAACAATATTTTCTTTCACGAAACATTTTTGTGTACACAAACAGAACGATCAGCGAAAGAAATTGATGAAAAGTAAAAATTCTTTACTTCAAATCATGACTAGAAAGATTAGGGAAATTGATTCCTATACTCGCTAGCTAAAAGTTTTTACAACTGAAGAATTTGATAGATAAAAAAATTGAAGTTGCATAATAATTTACTCAGCTTTTCCAAATTTTCATGAAATGAAATTGAAGAAAATTTTCTCAACTTGATAGTTAGAAGAAAAACTTGAATAATATTTTAATGCGTTACAATATTGCAAAGAAACTAAAGAAATTTTCTTAAACGCGACAGTACCGAAAAAGATTGCAAAGATCTTCCTAACGTTTAGAAAATAATTCTTACCTTTAAATTCATGGGGACTGAGAAGGACAAGCATCCGTTGCCACGCAAGACGAACTGGAACCTGTGCCACAGCGGCGGGGAGGTTGCGTTGTTGGCGTGCTGCATCGATGTCGCCTTGGCGTTCAGAAGAGGGGGGAAATCTGACTCATCACAATAGGGGAAAGGAAGGTAGTGGAACTGCATCTGAATGATGGATCTGTCGAAGTAGTAAAAGGCACGATGCACGCCGTGGATTGTCAGGCCTCCTGCCGCAAAGATGTCCGGGTGGGAGACCACCACGCCGTTTAACGCCACGGTGCTGTTATTGTGTGCACAGCGGTGACGACCAAACCCTTGCCGTCAAGACGAGTGGGTAAGCAATCGTCAGCGGTGAGAAGCTGAAGGTCTTTCCAGAGGAGCATTTCGGTGGGCGTGCGGTAGCGGAGGTGGTTAATCATGAGCCAGGAAGGTAGTGTGGTGTTCACCACCGCCGGGTCGTTGCAGGGCCGGACGGGAGGACCTCGACATTTCGAAAGCCACGCCCATGATGTGGTAGCCTGCGTTTCTCAGGGCTGCACTAGCATTCGTCACCAGCGGGTCAGCGGACGGCGAGTCCCACATTCTTGGTGGTTTCAAGGAGATCTGAGGGGGATTCGATTCCGGGACCCGCTCCATCCTGCCTTTTCCTGAGACCGCGACTACTATCGCCAACGCCATTGACACGAATATAGAAAGCAGGCTACGTCCGCACGGCATTCTGATCCGAACCAGTTAATATCTGCTTCTGCAAGAAGAAAGAAATTAGCACTCTCGCGAACAAATGGAAGAGAACAAGACTGCGTAATAAAAAATTGATTGATTCTTGAATCTTGAATCTGATTCTTGATTTTTGAATTGAGGTTAAAGTTCCCGCAGATCACCTTCTCCGGATAGATCTGGACGATCGCCTTATTCGGATAGATCTGGACGAGTTTGAAGACCCCAACGACAGCGAACTGCAGTTGTTAGACAGAAAAGAGAGATTCCTGCAGGTTATCGTAATTTGAGCAGGGAGAGCTTCTAATCCGGCTGTGGCTATAAAGCCCCGAGAATGCACCCGCCCATCCATGCCCTTGCCCCCATCCACCATGTATCATACGACGACCTACAAGACAGCAGTGTCCGAAGGCTTGCTGTCCAATATCCACGCCATTTAATTTGGCATATCGACGTTAGATAATTATTGACTACACCCAGTTAGCTATTCAGTACACCAAGTTAATTATTGAGGACGCCAGTTAAACGCTAGATAACTGTTGCCAAAACTGTGCATGCATTTTTTAATAACTGCCTTTAGAAACTAAAAATATCTATGCACCTATTCATAGAAAATGTCTCTTTCTCTCTTCGCTTTCAGTATCTGAATGCTTTTGTGACCAGAATATCAAATTATTATGCTGGAGGGAAGTGAAAACGGTCAACATGTAAGATATTTGTCTTCTCTTTTGATGTTCTTCTGTATTTATCATTTAATTTATATCTCGTTCTTTTTTTAGCACTGTAAGTAATATTTTTGTCGGGGGATGTCCACCAAAATTTTCTCCATTTTTAGCACTGTAAGGAATTGGGCCAACTCAACCCGCGAAGTTTGAATTGCATATAAAATTGAGAGAAGGATCTCTGGCCGTTTTGAACAGAGGAGAACTTAAATGGGAATTTTGGGGTTTTATGTTGTAGTTGAATTCTTTTTATGCAGTGGGGACACCAACGCAAATAAATTCCAGTCAAAATAATTCATCGGGACAGTCTCAATCTGGTAAATGTTTGATAAGGCTTCTGTCTTTTTTCCTAATGAAAACTATGCATACTTCTTCACAGAACCAAATGCATTGTTTGAGAAAAGAGAATTTGGTATCATTGGATAATGTTAAGATGTTTTGAGGGCTGAGATCTGGATGTAAATTCAAGAAAAGATTTCTTGGAGGATTGATATAAGTTGGTTTTGCTGAGGATGGGGGTGGAAGGAGGGAAGAGGGCGAGGAATAAGTCTGGAACGGTGTGAGCGTTGGTAATCTAGTAGGGAATTGTCGACATGGATGTTGATGAAGGTGGCTCAAACAGGGGATCATGTGATTGTTGTTCAAGTGCTTCCATCTTCAGCTCGTATGATATGCCTTGTCAGCGATCTATGAATTATAGATGTGATATATTGTCAGTCTGTCTACTCGTGATCAGATTGACTGTTCTTTGATGTTCTAATGTTGTAGTTAGATTTATTAAATGGTTGTGAAATCTGGTTATTGTTCAAGAATTAATGAGGTATATATGATATAGAACAACACTTGGTTAGACAGTGCTTATTACATATCTTTGAAATTTAGGTCATGTGCTATAAAAATTGGATTTACTTCAAATCACACTGATCAGTGGTTAGACATTGCTCATAATTGTTAGCAAATTTACAATTGGATTTACTTTATATTATGTTTTTCTTTCTTTGATTAAAACATTTTATCTCAGTCACAATTTTAGATCTAGATTTGAAGTCATGAAAATCTCCTTCATATTTATAAAACTAAATTAAAGGATTATATATTTCAATTTTCTTAAGAATTTTCATATCAACGATAGTTGTTTGATAATAGATTTAATCTAAATATTTGCAATAAGGATTTAGGGCATATAGTTGAGGTTGATTCTATATAACTATTGATCTTTATGGTAATCATTAGAGATTTTGATGTTGTTCTCCACAAATCCTTTTGTTTGGTTGCTTTGTTTGTTTCTTGTAGAATTATTAAGCATGGCATTGTATTTCATTTGATGCTTGAATTTTTAGTGTGAAGATTTTTTATTCTCTTTCATTAATATCATAGAATGGTTGGGGTTCCCCTAATTTTACATCCTTGTGCAATAAGATATATAAATTCAATGATAAGGATTATAACATTCCTTTTTCATGTATGCTCTCTATTATATTTTGTGAACATGGAGATGGAAAAATGAGATATACATCCCTTAAGTTATACTAGGTCATGTGAACAACTTGTGTATTTTATTATATCAGGTGATGAGTGGATCTTCATTGGAATTATGCTTATGATAAGGTGATGCAGATGACAAAAACCCAAACAAAAAAAATTCAAAATTCGTAGTTAAATGAACTTCATTTTCTCATCCTCTCCCTAGCACAACTTCTCAACTTCCCTATACAACTACCTCTTTTTCTTTTCTTTCATTCACAAATCTATTTCTTATAGGCGCAACCTCCCAAGCTGTCTGTTCAACACAGCCCCATCTATCTCACCTATGGAATCTCATCTTCCACTCATACTACAGATACACATTCCTATGGTTTATTGTTTCTTTCAAATACCTTTTCACTCTTCTTAATATGCCAACATAAATTTAGTTGTGGCACCCCTCTAATTTTTCCACGTAGCCTCTTCTTGTCTTCCTTACGTCTCTTGTATCTACAATTTAAGTTTAGATGACATAATAACTTGTGTGAACTCCACGGTGGTTCAACTCTACAAGTTTGGAGGCTCCTTCCAAGCTGCTTGCTCCCCTTGCTTGACACTACTGGCACACCCTACTCACACAACTCCTTTTCATACATGGTGCTCTCCTCCTCTTGCTGCTCATGCATCCTTTAGTCGTCCATTAGTTTTTAGAATGAAATTTTTATCATTTTCATCCCAAACATGGCATGACTCCCTCACATCTCATTTCTTGATTTGTATTTTAATTAATTACTCTTTCTACAGATTAGCACGCCTCTTTCCATTACAATATTAAACCATATTAGATTTAATTCTATTAAATTTATAAATATATAGTTTTTCCAATACTTTATTTTATAATTTTTTCTTATATTAATTATAGGTTTCACAATTAACTATATTTTAAATTATATTTTGTTTGTTAAATTTTATATTTTTTTATTGAGGTATATATTTTATATTTTATTGAGGGAAAAAATTTAAATTTACAATTCAACATTTAACTTTATATTTTATAGTATATAATGTATTTTGCAATTTATATTTAATTTTTTTTTTGTCCATTTTCTTTTAAAAAAATATATATTTTACATTAAATGTTACATTTTACATTTATCTTACCGTTTTAAATGAAATTTATATTTTATATTTTATGTTTCATATTTTAAATTAAAAAAAAAAAGAAAATACATAATCTAAAATAAATTAAAATTAAAATTTTATATTATAAAATTGTATATGAATTAAAAAATTTAAACCAAAACATAATAATTAAAAATAAAAAACATTGTAATCGCATGCTTTATAAATTTCTCCCTTACCACGACCTCCTTTTTTAAAAAAATTCATAGCAAAAAAAAAACCAGATAATATGCAGCCCCGTGTCATCGAATGGGATTTAAAAATCTGTGTCAAGTCATAAAGATTAGAGGGCAAAAATTTAACCCATTCATTCTCGGCGATTTAAGTGAATCCAATAATTGAACTGCAGTAACCGTCTTTTACGGACACTGCTCCAGTTAAAAAAAAAAACATGGCGTGATATACATCATGCATGAGGATGCATGTATGGGTGCATCCCAGGGCCCGATAGATGTTTCCTACTCATTTTTACCTCATTCTCATTTTCATAATCATTCCAATAATCCTCCATGTGAGTTTCATAAGTCATCCTCTTCTACCCCTTTAGCATGGTTCAATGAATTGTATTCATATCTTGCCATGTAGATTCTTTTAGATTTTATATCCTTCGATGGTTCTTACTAACTTTCTGGAAAATACATCATTAACCCTCATATAGTGTTTCAAATATTCTTCGGCTATTATCTAAGGGTAGTGTCAGTATACCGGATTTTATCTTGGAGCATTTCCCAATGCACACAAATTTTCTTAGCCTTGAGAATCTACCTTTAACGCATAGGAATAGAGCATATAGGAGGACATGAAGAAAACCCCTGAGTATCTAAATGCCACCATCTAGTCATGGAAAATTTCACTAATGACTTTTGACTAGTGAATTTTAGTTGTTTCATTCTTCACGTGTTTAATTATCTTGTACTTCCATACCTCAAACTTTCTTCGATCTCGTGAACAAGCTATTTTAGTCGATCGTTTCACTATATCATAGATATCTTGTTGGAAATCATGCATGTAGAGGCTTTTAAGTAGTTTGGATATTGATTCTAGCTTCTTATCTTCTTTCTACCAAGCCACCAATATCATTCTTTTATTTTGGTCTTCAAGAGTTGTGTATGCTTTTGCAGCCACATCAATGTCTATCATGACAATTTTGGAAAAGTAGGAATCCCAAATATCCAAGCAATTCCTTCTAGGGTTAAATTTTAAATTTTCGTACACCCTTCCTTCCCTAATGCAAGGTTCTCAGATGCCATAACTTTTGACTCAAGAGTTCGTTGGGCTGAAATTTTATGTGGTGAAGCAACTCAAAAGGAACAATCAAATTCCAATAGAATCTATTCAATATGACCACATATTAACACTTTTGGAGACAAATTCCTTCATATGAGGCCTCAAATTAGACTTTTAGTGTTTTTTCAACATTTTCCCAATTTTTAATTCTCAATTTTAATTAGTTTTTTGAGTTGATAAAGAGTGTCACTCTTGTTAGCTTTAAATGATTATTAATTTTTGTAGCCATGTAGATAAGCATGTAAGATTACCAAAAATGTCAAATTTAGAATTATGTAAATTATTTTGAGAAAAGGTATTTTTAGACTATTATTATAAGGGGTTTTATTTTTAGTTGTAATGAAAAACGAAAGAAGGATAATTATTTCAATTCTTTGTACTTAAATGTTTTTTATATTTCCCATATTGATGTTAAATTTTATGCTATGAGTCAAGGTTGCATCATTCCTTTAATACCACCCTTCTTTCATCATAAAATTGTATGCATTCCAAAGCTAGTTCTTAGGCATCCATAGATAGTGGAAACCTTACAACTTTATGCAATTTATTTACCATAATATTATTTTTCATGCAGTGTGATGTCGGGTGACATGATTCTATCCATAAATTTATCTTCCTTAAAATTACCCAAATTAGTATTCATCACCATTCCATATGTCATCCATATCTGGGATTGTGGAAATTTGAAATCTTCTTTGACACTTTTCTTTCATATGCTCATGGTCTCTTACATGATCTGTAATTATTCCTACACTAATTATGGTTAGCTCTTAATTTTTTAACCATTTTAATGCTAAACCATTTCATTTACTCTTAACTAATAGTATATATATGTTAATTTTATTTTCGTGATAAAAATAGTAGATAGTTTTAGAACTTAACAGGCATCTAATCTTTTTAAATAAACTATAATTTTATGGTTAGAGATTGATTAAATAGTACCTTTAAATCATAGGGAAAGGTGGGGGAATGATAAATTTGTTATCTAAACCTAAGATCATTTCAACCTTTCTAAGGGTTTTATTAGGAAGCAAATCAACAATGCCCATATATTGACTTTTAACCTCCAAGGTGAGTCACTCAGACATAGATCTAATCCTTTTGAGTCTTAGAAGTGAATTGAAAATAATTTGGAATAATTAACCTAATTAAATTATATGACCTAATATGATAAATGCAATATCTCAAAGCTAAATAGATTGGAATAGTAATTTGCAAGTGGATCTGGGAGTGGCAAAGTAATGTGCACCTATCATAAAATCTTGGATCTAACATGTGTAGAGGAACTTAGTCACCCCTAGATGAATGGTTCTTTGTAAACCATGTCAAAACTTCAAAATATGATCATGTATTCCTAATTATACTCTTTTTTCCTATACTTGCAAATCTTTGTCTTTAGATCTAGACCTACAATAAATCTACAAAAGAAACTATTTAGTTGGCTATATGGGATTAAAACTAAAAAAAAGCTAAAGATCTAATATAAAAAGTGTGTGATCCCTAACCTTATGCATGTCTACGGTTTTTATGAGAGGAAATGCAAAGAAACCCTACTCAAGTGTATTAGAGAGAGATTCCTATATGAAAAAGACAAGATCCAATTATGAAGAAGTCAAACAACCTAAGTAAATCTAAAATATAATGATATCTTGCTTTAGGCTACAAGAGGAAGGAAGCTTGAAGAAGAGAACACTTTGTAAACAAGTCATTAGGTTAAAGGAAGTGGCCAAATGGATCTCCCAAACCTAGAATCCATCATGCTCTTCCATAGATACCAACCTTAAATCATGTGATAAAGCCTAATCAAATCTTCAAATCAGGTTGAAGACCTACAGTTTCAAGTAATGTTGCTCAAATACTTCAAATTATGCTTTCTTGAATGTTATCTCTTATGTTCTAGTTTTGAAATGGTGAAAATACTAGGTATTTGTAAGGATTTCTTTAATTTCCCAAAGATTAGATCCTAAAAGCTGACATTTGAAATTTAAATTTTGAATGTTTAAATGTTTCCAAAAATACATTAATTTAAATTGGTCCTCGAAAAGATAGGGAAACTCATTCACCCATGGGAGAATGGGTCTTGGCCCTATTTCTGAAAGTTTAGGTTTGAGGTATGTGCAGGATCATGATGGGCCAAAAAGTGGTGATATGATGGGTATGTGTAGGGTATGTGGCTGACGACTTTTTTTATTATCCAAAATTGATGAAACAAAAAGGGTTTTAAAGGAGATTCTCAGCTTTCAACCAATATAAATTATGCTTTACTTTGAACTTAATAAATAATTATTCTTCATTTTCTAATTTGGATTATGAATAAAGTCCTGATTGATAGGCTGATTGAAAAAAATCTATAGCTTTCAAAATGTATCACATTTTTTTAATCTGAAACATGTGTCACATTCTATGCTTCACATACTATAGGATGAAAAAAAAGTTGAATTTGATAAATTTTTGACCAAGTTAAGGTGGTTAGACATACGAGTTTTTATATTTTTTCAAAGTTGTAATAAAAAAATTATAATTAATTATTTACTTGGAAAAAAATTACAGAAAAATATGCATCACATCGAGACATGAGTCCTCTACTTATATCTAAAATATTATAAAATAATATTATTATTTTATTATAGTTAGGGTGGTCAGACAGACACCTACTTATTTTTTCCCTGAAATTTAAGTACTACTACATTGAAATGTCAAATTTTCACCAAATAGATTTTCTTTTTTAAATAAACCTAGTAGTTTAGAAACTAAATTCAATTTTCTAAAAATTCTATTTTTACATATTTTTGAAATAATATAGATAACTTATTCAAATTTTTATGTCAAGTTGCCTAACTCTATTTTTTTTGAATTTTTTGCCACTTAAGGGCCTATTTTTTCCATGATGATCCTACACATACCCTTGGGGTGTATGAAAGAGATGGTTTCACCATAAAAAAAGGTAGGAGTGGCAGAAGTTACTATAGCCACAAACTAAAAGTTTGTGAGTATTAAGGAGGCAGATGAAAGAACATTAATAAGGTTTTATGGTCTATTTGGAGGATGCTAAGGGGAGGTTTGAGTGTTTTACTAGAAGTCGGGTAATTGGGTTATGGGTACTTAAGTACCCAGGTAGATAGTATAGCTAAGAAAAAGTTTATGTATGTCACTCAATTTTCCCCGATGCATCAAATGTCTAAAAATCTACTTTAAGTTAGCATTTTCATAAAAGTGTTAAAACATTCTATTTTAAATTTGTAATTTGAAGGAACTAATGTCACTAGTGTGCCTTGTTTTAATGATGTTCTTTGTGATTATTAATGGGAATTGACATGTGGTGTTTTAGTTGCAGGAAGGCTAGATGGTAGGATGAATTTAAGGTATGGATGGTGAGGAAAATGGATCACATGAGCGAATTGTGTAATGCACCAAAGTGGGAGACGTGTGGTCAAGAAGCATGTACGAATGGAGATCAAACAATTGCAAACTATGGTTTTCTTTGGAGGATGGGCATTGTTGAAGGTTCTCTAGTATTGCTTCAATTTGAGTGTTCTTCAAGCCTACAACATGACGTTTGAACTTTAGGGTTGGTGGACTAAATTTTCCACATCTACCTGATCACTTTGAGTATTTGAGAAGTTCTTACATTTTTTGACAAATAGAGGGAATCTGACCCACTTATGATACTGGTTTTAAAATGTTAATTAAATAGAAGAGAAAGTCAAAGATGATGTTGACTTGTTCTAGAATACTCTTGTTCTAATTATTACTGGGCACATCTTGCTTTATGATTTTTTATTTTGATTCTCTTTCATGTATTCTTTTGGAACTCTTTGATCAAGTTTTTCTTATAAAAAGATGAGATTTGTTCATTTTACAGAGGTTCAAAACTTGTGGAATTATGAGGGCTTAAAGTTGGAACTCTTGCAAGTTTTATTTCCTTTTCCTATTTTTTGTAGTATTCTACTATAAAAACTTCTATCCTCCATTAAATTTTTCTAATATCAAAGCCAATTCTAAAGTTATTTCTTGATATGAAATCCTATATAGCTTATTATTTGATCCTATTGGAGAATCGAATGTGCTATGCTAGATTTGGGTGCATATTGACATAGTTTGGTGGCAAATGATCTCATGTTTCTTTAATTTCTCACATCATTCTATGCCTAGCTATAAAGAAATTTGGTGAAGTATAGAGTGGTTTACTTTGATTTATTTCATTTCATGGTGTATGTGTGGATAATAACTAGGAGAAATTTAAATATTAGGATCTGTAGACATGAAAAATTAACATTATGCATTCAATTAGGTCCATTCATCAAGTAAATTAGGTTTCACACTCATCCACTCATTAAATTGATCAAGTTCACCTTCATCCATTCATCTGGTAAATTAGACTCATTAAGTTCATTCCTAAGATTGCTCATTTAAATTAAATAAATCAAAAATTCATTAAATTGAAATCCAAATGCATATTCCATCCTTTTTTGATTTAAATAAATCAAATATTTAAGTCATAAAAGTCAAAATCATCCTAATCATCACTAAGCTAATATAATCCTAATTAGCTTAACCTAACCACCCATCACATTCTCTAGATAATCCAACTTGCACAAATAAATCAATTTATTGATTTATTAAAACACTTATTTTCTTTCAACTTGGCATAAAAAATAGAATATTCCCTCAAGTGTGAAAATGATGACAAGTTTACTTGTCCCCTCCAACATTGCATTAACTTCTCATTTTATTTCCCCTTCTCAACATTTATTTCACAAATTTGAATTTGAAATTCCCTCTCTTGGGCACATTTCCCAAATCTTGCACATCCCTCAACCTATGGCAAGTTGACAAGTGGTCTCTTTTCATTGGTCTATTTTTAGTCCCACATTCATCCATTTGGCCAATCTCTCATCAAGAAAATCTATAAATAAATGCCTTAATCTGCATCAAACCATCTATATCTTCATGCAAAGTTACTCTCTTGGTTTGAGAACTAATTTTTCTCTTCATCACCATTGCATTTGCAACATTTGAGCTTGTCAAGGGTTGGGAAAGGGTCATTTGCACATTTGACACCAATCTAGTATGGAATAGGTGATTGTCTTGCTTTTCTAGTGTCTTCTTGATCTTTTTTTGTTATTTGTGGCATTTCTTGAGCATAGACAGGTTATTTCATAGAGGTATTTGTAGATTTGCATGTTTAAACTAATTCACTAATGAGTGTTTGAGATGGTTTCATTTGCAAATTTATAGTGCTTCATTGTGGTGCTAGAAGGAGGGCAGTTATAGATTTTCTTTACAATTGTTGTGCATCTAAATGCTTATTAGCATAATAGCCTCTGCAATAAATCTATTTTGTGCTCTAGAAGAAATCTTTCAAGTATATAATTTGTGAAAAAAAATTGCATTTTAAATATGTTTTCTATCTGACCCAATCAATGCGATAGCTCCTGCACCTCTCATACATCTATTGAGTTTGTGCTAAGATTACATTTATCTAAAAGAATCATTCTTAAAATAGGAAATAACTACATTCCTTGCACGCATACATTCATTACACTAGATTCATGCACTGAATCGCAAGGATATATTTGTCATTCTATTTGTCTAAACCTCTATCATTTCTTTTGTTCATTCTAATGTTAGGTAGAAATCATCGTACTGATGTTCTATTTCATGCATATGATTTCCTATATATTTTTTGTTAGAATTAAAATGTCAAACAAAGCATGTATTGACCATTTAAGCGCACAGTATTTTCATTTTATCTCCTCAAATGATTGAGATGCTTGTTGATGGTGTTTTTATGCACTTCCCAACACAAACAGTGCGTAGGTGCACTACCTCTCTTCAAAGACAATCTTCCACAATCAGATTGCAGAACACTATCCCAAGGTCTCTAATGTCAGGTCTTCACAGTGCTTGGAATATCTTAGTTGTTTGATGTGATTTGTTGGAATCACAAGGTGGACTTACATATGAGTTACAAAGCATAGGAAGTTGAATCTTGAAATGGAGTTCTTAGGATGGGAGAGTTGTTATGCATTCTGATTGTGGAAGATTGTCTTTCAAGAGAGGTAGTGCACCTACACACTATCTGTGTTGAGAAGTGTATAAAAACACCATCAATAGAACTGGCACTAGAAGGAGGGCTTGAACATTAGGAATACCAAGCTAAGGGTTAAAAGTGAAGCTGGATCGAATCGGATCATTCTCCCCAAAAAGATTTCA